>CAJFCO010000128.1:722354-735714 GCA_904066015.1 Synergus gifuensis | reverse complement strand
GAGAGTTTTATATTGACGACCCTTTCTGCTGGAATGTCGCCTTTTTCGTCCTGGTGCGAAGTACTAGTTCAGTCAATGCTGATGGGTTTGTTGAGGATTGTTGGTGCTTTTTACCTGGTTTCATTCCAAAGAATAATCTTAAACTGTATGAAGACTCGTGACCAGAGTAAAAAGTCAGAGTAGATTTTATACTGTTTTTCAAGTCATAGAGACTTTAAAGTCTAAGCATTTGCATAAAGTGAAGAATTTGCATGAATTTGCTTAACTATTTTGTGATGATAAAATAAGTTAAACTTAATATTTATCTATATATTAATAAATAAAAATACTTCCCTAGTTCTGTGTTTTTCTATTTTTCTACTTAGATAGAGAAAACATCCTGTTTAAAATCAATGATGTGGATATGGAAGTTATAAAATTATTTGAAGTAATTAAAAAATACATTTCTTAACGGTGTGGCTTACTTTTATTTAGTATCCCGTAATTTTATGGTATAGTGTTCTTCGTTAAGCTGTATGGGTTTCATACACATAGAGCAGGACTGTTCTTTACCCATTTTCACAGAAATTAAAATTGAAAACGATGCTTGATCTCGCATTATGAAGATTTTTTTGACAAACGATGTTCTGATACTCGAGCTGCACCTGAATTTCGAATAAAGGCTATTCATTTTACAAATCGCAACATTTTAAAACATTTTTCACAATACTAAAATATTTTAAACAATTTGCTAAAATTGCTTTAATTTATACCATACAGAAAATAAACTTTAAGAATTTTTCTCATACGAAATAATTAATATCCCTCAGATATAAATATAATAATTAGACTAAATTACATAAAATATATATTTCATATTATCGTAAATATGTATATTCAGATGCACCCCAAAAATCAGCATGATTTACAAATGTAGATATAACAAAGTTTATGTTTGCAATTTAATGACTGATTTTTAACATTTATTCCTTCGCTCAAACACTCATTTTTCCCATTTATTCTTTCTCACTTTGTTATCCATCTTCACTTTCATTCTCGCCTCTCATCTCTGTAAACTGTGTTGTCAACGTTTCATGGATTTGAGACTCTCTTTTTATCCCAATACGTTTTCTTTTTTGTGCTTCTACTTGAGAGCGGGAAAACTCGTTTCCAGATCCTCTACGTCGTAATTTTTTCTCTCTCATTTTACAATATTTTTTGTACTTCTTCATAGACAAAGAAAGATTAAAGTTTCTTCTGCAAATAAACAAAAGCTTACACAATACTAGACTTTTATTGATTGTTTCACTTGTTTTGCTTTCAAGTAAATTCACATTGTTCGTGAAAGATTTTTCAAATCCGCGGAACGTCGCACTGGGAAAATATCTCATTGCTTATTCGTTTGTTCGAGGATAATTTTATTGTAGAAATCACGAAATTCGACGAGTAGACGAATAAGCAGAGTGCGATAACGATTGATTATATTTATCGCCTTTTATAAACGCAATAACTTTTAAAAACGATAAACGCTCGTAGAGAGGAAGTTCGCGCATGAATTTCTCATGTTTTATTTTACATTCTTAATAATAGTGATTAAAATTGCAATAATATTAGTAGACACGCCAGAACAACAACGAGGCTTCGATATATAATAATTCGACATTCATACTGTGAGAGCATTTCTCGAGCCTAACAGAAATACGTCGAAATAAAATACTAGCGGACGGGAGGGTCGACGTAACTGTCTGCCGTCCCGAGAACTTTGTTAAACGATACAAAAAAATATTTAAAAATTAAATTAATTAAAAATAAAATTGACTGGAAATTCAGTCTCAAATTTTCAGGGATCTTTCTTTAAATTCTCGTTACAAATACAAATTTCATTAAAATTCCTTGACCCAAATTTTGTGCCAAGGCGTCCGATGTATATTCGCATATTTAACAAGACAGGTGAATAATTTACTGAATAAATTAACAAAGCTCGCTAAGTAAACTACCACAAAACTTATATCGTAACATGGTTCTCAGGATCGGGCTCCAATACACAAATAAAAAATCAGGATCGCTCAGTAATCGCACATTTATAAAGCGAACAACTTATAAGGCGTCAGTACTTAAAATCTACATTAGATGTCGGTACAAAAATTTACAACACTCTATACGATCTTTTTCTCAAAGGAACGACCGAGACTTTTGATTCTTTCAAGATGCTGTCAATTTCTTTGACGGCAGTCGACAATATCAGAAGTGATGTTAATTTAATTTTTTGAGAAAAATAAAATATTTTCGACAATCGTTTTCTGTTTAGAGGAAATAATAAGAATAGAAATTACAATTAAAATTATCTGTAAATTACAGATAAGATTGAAAATCAAATAATAATAATAATATGTATAATTATTAGGATGAAACTGATTTTTTGAATGGCAGTCCCAGTCGACCCTTTTGCTACAGTAAAATGAGTCGCTGGACCAACAACTTTGAGAAGTCGGTCAAACGAATTTATCGTGTCTCACCTCTCGATGCATCATTATTATACATATTAAATCATACATTATTTATTCATCTCCATTTACCTATTACGACTTACGCTAATGCGTTAATTATTGTTACTCCCATCGCGTGTGGCCAGCCCGTGCTATCCTCACAGCCATCCGTATATACATGAACGCAATTTGCAATTCGAATTCATGCCTATTTTCTATGCCAGTGGCGAAATTACCCTTCCTGGGGTCGTCAAACTTCAAAATTCACTTCGGGAACGAATTCCAATTTCTATATTTAATTCTCTTGTCGGATACTTAATTTTATTACCCAAATTTCATTTCCTAAATTTCAATTTGTAATTTCAAAATTACTTTTCCGAGAGTTAAAGTTAGGCCTGCAATTTTCGGAATTTTATTCGATTGAATGTATTTTTATTTTGATTATACTTTTCACATTTATTACTCACGGGAAAGTGAATTTTTTGGAACATTTTTTATGAGACAGAAATGATTTTTATTAGACAGAAATGATGTTTCTCTTGGAGAGAAAAGTAAATGATGAAAAGTGTTTATGACCTATAGGAAGAAGGTACGATATGCTTTCCTATATACATCAATTTTATTGTGAGGTTTGGAAGGAAATAATATTTATATACATATTATTTCTAAGCTAGGCGATGGCTTGTCGAAGGAAAAGGGAGAAAGCTTCCTTTTCTTAGATTTCTTAAAACTAAAAGTCGTTGTAAAGTGTAGTTCTTTTACAACTAATTGATTTTTTGTCCGCTTTGAACCGGGTAACACAGGCGGCCAGACTCGTGCCAAAAGTTTTGACGATCCAGAAATTATGACACAATAACAGTATTTTAATATAACACGTAGGCATATCATAATTAACGGTATGCATTTATACTATTTATTTACAGACAATTACATGAATCGTATAGATATCTTTTATCGTCTCTTGCAAGTAGGTTTCCTTTCCCTGTTCGATCCCTGATTTTAGTTTTATTATTTTCACACAATTTCTCTTGGAATTCGATCGAAATACGAATTAGATTTCATCTTTTTGAGTTTGATATTAGCAAGAATTCTTTAATTACTTGTTCTGAAAATAGTCTTTAAGAAATTTATAATTATAATTTATAATTTTATAATTTTTCCAGCAATAAAGCTGGAAATTAAATTATTATGAAAAAAGTTGTACATTATTTGAATATATAATCCCGAAGAGAAAAGTTTATGAAAAATTTAGATTAAAGAGTGTCGTCGCTTTACATACTTTTAAAAACTGGAATCCTTTCATTGAAAAAGTCCTCTAAATGGAAATGATTTTAAATTTAAATACTGAAATTGGTTAGTATACCTGAAATTTAAAATTTAGAGTAGAATCCATTTTTAAAAGGCGTAAAAACTCATCTTTTGAATTAAAAATCCTATTTCAAATAAAATTCATTTAAATTAAAATGGGTTTAAATGCATTCACTCTTAATTAAAATTTATCTTCTTATACGTAAATCTACGGTGAAGAGAACAGTATTTAATAAAGATTATTAAAGAATTGAAATCTTGAAATATGAAATAGAAATAAAATATTGGAAAAAAGTTGAGGAAAATATATGGAAATGAAATGAATGGCATAAGCTTTTAATTTATAAAAGCGGATCAACAAGAGGAAAAATTATAAATGGAAATTCATGTGCTTTTAATATAAATTTTTATTAAAGTGATTTGTTTTTTACGCTCAATGATTTAAAAATCATTTCCAACAATAATATTTTTAAAATTGATTAAAAATAGAATCGCATTTGGGAAAATAATCCGAATCTAGATTGAAAAAGTGGATAATTGAACAATATTGCAGAAAGTGTAAGAGCCATGAGTGAAAGAGAAATTAAATTTACACCGAAAAAGCTCAAATTCACGGTTGGGGATTTCTACTACAATTTCAAAATAATTGCAGTTCAACATTTTATTTAACCACAAAATATTTTGAATTGGAGATGAATGTGTTCAATGGTCATTCATTCATTCATTATTTAATTTGTTTTGGATATATACTGTTTCCTTATACGATATTTACTTGAAAATAAAATGAATTTAATATTGCATTTGAAGTGATTCGCTTTATTTGATTCTTTAACAAAATAGAAATACGTGAATACTAAAAATTTTTCAGATAAAACTTGCAATAAAGTCAATTGTTTGAAATAAAAACAGCTTTCGATAAGTTTGGAGTTATGCGCACTGACAAATCTTCCCTTCACTCTATTTTCCCGCCCTTTTCCACCTTTCTAAAACGTAACTTAGTGTAAAATAAGAATCTTATAAAAACTGGAAACAATCTATTATTAATATTCGAGTTGTTCATATTGCAGTTTTCTAATTCTTCAAATTGAATAAATTTTCCAAAGGTACAGTGAGAAGTAAAAGATGCTATAATCTTGAAGAAGAAATGTTATTGAAGAAGAATATGTTAGGAGGCAAGAGTGGTGTGAAAATGAAATTGACGATGAAAGCTTTCAATTTTAGCAAAAAGCAAAGCAAAATCGTAGTTGGGGTGTTACAACGAAATTTCCACTTACGACTTCCTGGTGCCAAGAAGAGTTGAGTCTACCGACAGGGAAACGTCGTTGAATTGAAATTCCCCGGTAAGGAACGGAAGCATCATGGCGTGCCTAATTGCAAAATCGATTCTCTTCCTTGTAGAAGTTCACGGAGGCGAAAGCATGTTCAGGACGTCTCTTCTCGAGAAGCTGAGTTCAGAAATAATATACGACTGGCAAAGGGGCAGAACTTTAGAGTTTATTTGGTAGATTAATTGAGGAACGGCGGGAGATAAAAAAAAAAGAGACGTTATGAACTCGTAGTGCAGCTCTGGCTTTGCTTCCTCTTGAAAACACCTTACGAGAAGTTACGAAGACGTATCGATGAGTGGAAAAACAATGACCAGTGGCGTAGGCTATACTGCCCTCTTTTCTCTAAGAAACTTCGGCATAAGAAGAAAAATTATTCTTTAGAAAGACGGAAAAGAAACTCGCAAAGGAGTAACACACGAAAGAAGAAGAAACGCTATAAAGTTTATAAGCTAATTGCATTTATTGGGCTGTGTTTGCGTCAAAACTTGTTGTAACTTATAAACTTATGAGAAAATCAAATTACCAAGAAAAGGGAGAGAAGTATTTCTTCAAAAGTTACGTTGTTTTATGTCTTGAAATAGGAACTTCTCCCCATAAATATATATAATACTTAAAAACCAGGACATTCTTCGGAAAACTCACAACAACCAAGTTTACTTCTTTTTGGTTTAATTAATTGAATTTTGTGACAGTTAATCTGCAAAATTGGCAAAATTTTTTTTAACATTTATCATCTGGAAATGTACTATAAGAGAGTTGTAAAAATTATTTTGGAAGTAAGGAGGAAACTTTAAAAAAAAACAGACGGAAATGAGCTTTAAAATTAGTTCAGACCAAAATCTGTAAAAGTTATTTTCCAAGAGAGATAGAAGTTCCTGGAGAGCTAATTTGAAGAAGCACTTTTATCGAAAACAGGAATATTTCAATTTACTGAAAGGGATGAAAGGCAGAAGTGGTAATGGGAGTTCCAGGAATAATTTTTATGCGACTCACGTTTGCTCGAGTAGTTTATCGTTTCCAGTTCACATACGTCCTACCGCAATGTCTTATTAACATAATTGTACAGCGATGCGGAAAAGGTGTACTGCGGTGTTCTGACTCCGTCCATAATTATTATATACAAATTAGCAATCACTTAAATTTGATAACGTATCATGTCCAATCGTGAGTAGTATTATACGGATTTCCCACGCCACTGGGAATCAGAAAATTAGATAAATCACTAATCGCTAACGGCCGGATTAGACTATTTTGAGATTAAAGCGTAAGAACTCTTCTCTTTTACGAGGGTACCATACTTCATTTCTTTTTCAAAATTAGGCCTCAAAAATAGCCCTATCCTAAAGCTAATTCACAATAAAATTCGTTAATTTCCACCCTTAAATACTGCATCTTTTCTTTCTAGACCTTAATCAAACTTAAGAAACTTTTCAACTTTTAGATTTATTTAAAAAATTTTTTTATGCATGATTTTTTTATGCAGAATTTAAGGGAGATTGATTTGAAACCAATTTTTTAATTCTTATTGATAGCTTTTATTAGATAAGCAATAAGAATTTTTAATGAAAGGCACTCGCGATTGAGTAGCTTTTTTTATTTTCTAAAGAATAAGCAACAATATTATAGAATTGATATAATCTAAAATAAAGTTCGAGATTTGAAAATGCAGTGTCCAACTACACTTTCGATTTCCAACTTTTTGTATTTATAAAATAAGGATTTAAGGAAACTAAAGTGAGTAGAAAAGCACTTAGCACTTTGAAATAAAATTATCTTAGTCTCTAATAAAATTATAATTAACATTTCTGTGCACGATACTCGAATTTAAAAAATAAACTATTCAGTATTTCTATCCCTGTTTAATTAACTACAATCCAATATATTTGTACAAAACAATAAGGTTTTTACAAAACACTTTCTTGCACAGAAGTAGGGTACCCTTAATTTTAAACAACTCGTCATTTCTATTTAATTTTCTTTCTTTTCACATTTATTATATTTCCTTTTCGCACCTTTAAGTACCTTTATTCCTTGCACACCTCTCATAAGTCTTTTTACCATTAATTATCGTCGAAGCGTCTTGGGCGTTTTATCCTTCGTTGCACGATACATTCAAGAACGTGACTTCCAGTCTCATGAATACCGCAGTCCGTGAAATAGGACCTTTATATTAATATCCCTTTTCAAATTTAATTTGTAAGGTCCTCGGCGCGTTCTCCTGAAGGATGACGCAGTTTTATTCTCGAAGCACGTCGAGATTGAAAAACTTAGTCGATATAATATGTTCGATTTATCATTCGATTATTTTTCGAGTTCTAGCTTGATTATCGTGGCACTGCACTCGCAAGATTGGGTAAAAAATTTTGAGTGAAAACAACCATCATTGTCGTAAGGACGAAAATTAATAGACGTTTACTGTTGTTTTGAGTCAACGTCACTCCTCCTGCCAACCACCAGAGAACTTCACAGCAACCTGGAATTGAGCTTTTTCCTCGCTGAATGGCTGCGGGGTGTTCTCCTTTAAAAATAAAATACAGAAAATTCTTAATTAATTTCATTGAAAAAAGAGAACATCGACTTCAATTTTTTACCTCAAAGTTTAACTATTTTTTCAAGATCTAGTTGAGATACATGTCAACGAATTTATTAAATATTATATTTAGTAATAATTACTCTTGTAATTTGATATCGTTTGAACAAAATGTTTCTCTAAAAGAAAAGAAGAAAAAACATTATATGCTAAAAGAAATGCTTATAGAGCGGATATTTTTAATAACGACTCTTTACGAAACATGCCCTACATGATCTGAAATCATGATATTATTGAGATTATTATTAAAATACGAAACATAGTATTCGTGAAAGAAATTTTTTATGTAAAAACAATAGAGCTTGCAGGTAAGAAAAATTTGCTTTGATAAAAATAGAGCGAGCTGCGATGCAATTAATCGCATCGCTGCTTACTCAATCGATCTTTTCATTAACTTGTTCAAAGACACGAGAAATTATATTGATCTCGTTTTTAACGACTTGTGACCTTGTTAAATATTTTTAACTGAATATAACGATGGAAGTAGCTGGATTATAATACTGATAAAATACATAAATTCGCAAAATTCATTAATATCTTTAATTAATCTTATCACAATAATACTGAAAATATATGCTCTGGCATGTTTCTTGACTTTAAAAAATTGTGTGCTCTCGGATTATGTAAAGCAACCCTTTAAACTTCTAAATCTGGAAGCGATGGCAGAATTAACATAATTCGATTGAAATAAACGAAAGATCAAAATAAAGGAAATCAAAATAGAGGAGATTAAAATTGAATATATAAAGATTGACTAGATAATATTGAATGTTCGTTCTCTGAGTGAAAATAGCTTTTAAATTATGATCCACGCTGAAGTTTTAAGAGGACGTCTTGAATGCGAATTGAATCTCAATTTCTCTTTCTTTTCTACAGCTTAATAAAATATTTCTCACAGCGTACAAATTGTACTTGATATAATATGTCTCTTAAGTTTTATATTTTTCGAATATTTTGTGTATAAGTGATGTACTGTTTTAACTATTAAACTGTTCAATTACCGTTTGAACAATTAAAAATAATGAATAGTTACCATTGAGAACGTGGAGCATAACACTCGCACTATCCAAATTATTTGGACTGCAGGTATAGTTCCCCGAGTCTTCTTTTCTCGTATTGTGAATTACGAGACTGTTGATGGAGTCTGTCGTGCCATCAACACGTTTCGCCAAAATCTGCATTTTTCCTCCGGTTGGATAATCCAGCACTCGATTTCCTTGATGGTACCAGAATACGAAGAAGGGCACTTCGAGAGACTGCTTTATTACACATCGAAGGGTCACCGTACTTCCGGTTTTCACGTACATGTCACCGTTCGATTTTTCTCTCGATTCGATTTCGATTTTTGGCACTAGAAATATACAAGAAATCAGCGAAGCGAGTTAAAATTTATCATTAAGAACCATGTAAAAAAGAAATTAGTATAAAAATCTTTAAGAAATCTAACAAATCTTTAAGTTGACAATTAACTTTGGAATATTTTGTTTCAACGTTCTTAACATTTGAATGTTTGTGCCTAAAAATTTTTAATTACTGAATATATGTATTTATACTTAAAATGCAATTCAAGTTTCAGAAAGAAAAAAGAAACTCGTAAAACTTGCCACAGCAGAACTCGAGGGAATCTCTTTGGGGTCGTAAACCGTAATACCTATAGTATTCATTGCAATATCCGCAATTTTTCTCGTAAACAGTGCTTCTCGTTTCATGCATTAAAAAAATATTTCACCCTGGATTTCACATTTCTCGCTTTGCAGAGCATAATGCCACAAATTGTTTATGAACTGCTATAAATCAAAAGTCTCAATACATTTCAAATAATGAGATTAAGAATTCTTTTTACATAAGAAGAATGGTTTTCGATTATTTTATTGTCGATGAATATATTTAATTATTTTGTTAATTGTATTCTATATAATTGAATAAATAGTTATTTACAAATCTAATACATAGTTTCAACTCGAATTTAGTTTAAGCTGTGTTCGTAATTTTGGTCCAGTTTATTTTTTTTTTTTGAGAGCAAAAATCGAGCTAGAGTTTCTTTTATTATACATATACTTTGATTATTATCTAGAATAAAAGAAAGTTACTCAGGCATATGATGATAAAATCTCCATACCAACGACATTCAGCTTGATAATATGACTCATTTTTGGCTCTGTTGAAATTTGACATTCGTATTCGCCTTCGTCTTTTGCCTGGACATATTTTATTTGAAGAGTCCACGTGTCCGAAAGTTCAACGAATATCGACTGAAACCTGTCGTCAGCAATGAACATGCTTCTGTCCACTGAAAGGATATGAGAATCTTTTTTCCTCACCCACGAAACCTAAAAACAGAGAAAAAAAATTTCATGAAATTAAATAATGGTTTAGACAAAGGTTGACCAGGACGGATCGGGGGATAGAGGACTGTACCATAAATTTTGACCTTGAGGTCAATTTTCAAGGTCACATGAAGGTCAAGACACTTTTTTTAAATGAGAACCCCTATATTTTTGACTGCGGATTTGAAAAGATCGGGAAATTTCACTCTCAAAATGCCTCAAAGAAAAATTGTTTTTGTGACCTTGGAAAGGTAGAAAATGAAGGTCAAATGTCTGAGAAACGACTATGCACATTTAGCCTGAAGTCGAAATAAAAAATTCATCTGGGCACAGAGTTCGATATTTTCGAAAAATGATCATTTTCCCTAAAGAAGAAGATAGAAAAATATTCACAGAGTCTTTACATCTTATCAGAAATGATTGTTACTGCTGGAGCGTGTTTAAGGGTGTGTTTTGATAAGGACCCTTAGCCTGAAGTCTACAAAAAAAATTTATCCGGGCAATAATTTCTCTTACACCAAATTTCTCGCTCTTATTTAATCTGCAGACTTATCTGCAGTCAAAAACAGGTTTTACAGTCTAAGAAAAATCTTGTTGACCTTCAAGTGATCTTGGAAATTGACCTGTAAGGTCATGACGGTCAAGTTTATGTACACCTTAACATTCCATCGACTTTTCTGAAGCACCTTGAACGTTTTTTTATCACGAAAATCCAAGAAAATCCAGAAAATGTACATCTAGTCGTTTCTCAGACATTTGACCTTCATTTTCTACCTTTCCAAGGTCACAAAAACAATTTTTCTTTGAGGCATTTTGGGAGTGAAATTTCCCGATCTTTTCAAATCCGCAGTCAAAAATAGGGGTTCTCGTTTAAAAAAAGTGTCTTGACCTTCATTTCACCTTGAAAATTGACCTCAAGGTCATAATTTATGGTACAGTCCTCTGTCCCCCTCCGTCCTGGTCAACCTTTGTCTAAACCATTTTTTCGTTGATAACGTATTTTAGAAGATATTTGGTGTGATAGATTAAAATGGGACACCGTGTATATATATATATGTAATAGTAAGCATAAAGTGACTAAAGTGATGAGAAAATTGTTATGCTAGATAAATTAATAATAATAAGCAGTTTTAAAACTCGAACTATACTTTAGCTAATCTTTTCTAAAAAAAAGAGGGGTGAAAAAAACTTGCAAACTTGCAAACTTAATTGACTTTTGAATGATTTGAGTTGTAAGAAGGAAAAAAAAATAACCACACGGGTTTTTTTTTTGCTCATTCTTTAAAATCTCTTACAATTCCCAGAAACCTCTTGAAATCTCTTAACATTTAAAATCCCTTACAATCATTAGAAATCTCATCAAACTCCATGAAATCCTTAAAAATTCTACAAAATCTTTTAAAAATCAGAAAAATCTTTTGAAATTCCTTAACAAATTTAAAGTCTACGAAATATTTTTAAAATAATAAAAATCTTTTGAAGTCTTTCCATAAAATTCCCTGAAAAACTTTAAAATCTCTTAAAATCCTCAGAAACTTTTTGCAATTCCAGGATAATATTTAAAATCCCTTTATATCCTTTAAAATCCATCAAAATTATTAGAAATCTCATCCATGAAATCCTTTAAAATTTCAAAAAATCATTTAAAGATCAAAACATTCTCTTGAAATTCTTTAAAATTCTTAGAAATCTCATAAAATTCCATAAAATCCATAAAAATCCCCTAAAATCCTTTCAAAATCATACAAATTTCTTTAATTATCTGAACATTCCTGGAAATTTAGCGATATTAAAAACCCCTAAAATTCTTTAGAATTCTTAAAAATCTCTTAAAATTGCATGAGTTCCTTTAAAATTCCACGAAATATCCTGAAATCCCTTAAAATTCCTAGAAATTCTTAGAATTCCTAAAATTCTTCTCTAAAAAAGTGGTTCCTCTCTCAAAATGTCTCAAAAATTTGAATGATTTGAAGTTGTAGGAAGTGAAACAAAATAATCGCGCGCATAATTAATTTAATATTTTAAGCGCACTCTTGAGGAATCATATCAAAAGTTTCTAATGGCTTTAATTCAGTAAGATTTGAATAGGAATTTAGTGACACTTTTTAAAGATTTTTAAAAGTTTTAAAAACATCAAATTATAAAAATTGGAAAGAAGATTTACTTTCATTTGAAAGTTCAATGAGAACTAGCTCATATGTAACCGCACCCTCTTTCTCTCATGGAAGCTCTCAAAATGCACGGGAGATCTTCATTAAGTAAATCTTAATGAGGGTCAGACTCAGAACGTGTTCGTGAAACTACGTTGCTACATTTAATTTGTAGAGATAACATCGCGCGAGCCTAAGTACGTTCGCGTACCGGTAATTATACGAATTCGCGTGTCGCTAGTCACTTTGTATACGTCGTGCCTTAACCGGGTTCAGTTAGTGATAAATTCTATCTATGTCTTTAATCTTTTCTCTCTTTAAGCGTTAGGCACTTTTTTTAACGTCAATTAGTCTTCATCAAGGAGTCGTAAAATAAATTTAAATTGGTGTAATTCTGTTATACACACATTATATTCTATTAAACATTCTAACTTCTGAATGCGGAAAAGTAATTTCACCGCGGTTCACTCATTAATTGTTTAACCTGATTTTTAGTAGGATGCACTAATTTCATCTACCAATTTCTTTTCAAATATATTTTTAGGTTTGAAAATGTCTCAAAAATCCTGAGCTTTATTCTAGTTTTCTTAATAAAATTATCTACATCTGAAGGCTTCAGTTTTGAATAACTCAATTTAAAATAATTTATTTATTTGAAGTTTGTTGTTGAAGTTGTTTTTATCTCAGGCAGTAAATAGCTTTTGGCCCGACTTGCGGGAGCTTTGAATATAACGCCTCAAAGTTGACGACCATCGCATTTTCCTCGAGATTTCATGGGTATCAACAAAAAGTGGAGTTTTCGCGATAATGACTCTCAAGCTGGGCCACTTGAATCTCTCTGCTTCTGAAGTATAGTACCTTGCCATCCATCGACGTGGGATTTAAAATTTAAAGTTCTTTGATAACTGCTGAAGTATGAGAAACGCACATACGCAGCACTTTCGTCTGATTTTCCGAGTAAATGGCGAAAGAGAAGAATGGGGGAAACCCACGAGGCAATAATTTATTAAAAAGTTTCCCTTGTCAAAAATGAAGCATTATATCAAATTTACATAAAAAGGCGAACATAAAAAAGAAAGGACCTGCTAACTTACTTAATTCTAACAAACCTCTCGGGAAAATACGTCAAGAAAAGATGATACATATTGACAAGCATAAAAAGAAAGTTTATATAATAATAAAGTTATAATAA
>CAJFCO010000128.1:649107-718598 GCA_904066015.1 Synergus gifuensis | reverse complement strand
AAAGGGAATGACAAAGGGAAATGGCAAAGGGAATGGCAAAGGGAGATGGCAAAGGGAATGGTGAAAGGAAATGGCAAAGGGAATGGTAAAGGGAATGGTAAAGGGAATGGCAAAGGGAATGGCAAAGGGAATGGCAAAGGGAATGGCAAAGGGAATGGTAAAGGGAATGGCAAAGGGAAATGGCAAAGGGAGTGGTGAAAGGAAGTGGCAAAGGGAATGGTAAAGGGAATGGCAAAAAGAAATGGCAAAGGGAAGGGTAAAGGGAATGGTGAAGGGAAATGGCAAATAATAAAAATCGATATATCGCTGATTTTCTCGAAAACTATCACTCATACGAAAAAATATTTTTAATGAAAAAAGTGTGTTTCGATAAGATCTAAAACTTTTATTTGAAACATTTTTTTTATTTTGCATATTAGCTGAGATAAATGCAAAAAACCATGATTTTTATGGGTTTTTCATGGTTTTTACCAAGAAAATCGACTAGTCGCCAATTTTCACTATCATATTCGCAATCAGCGCGTCAAAATACATAAGTACACGGAGCCCGAAGAAAATTGGACATATCCCCTTTTCGGAAGTACACTCAAAATCTTTTAAAATGGCCTAAGATTCCACGGAATCTTTTAAAAATATAAAAAATTCTACGATAAATTTTAAAATCACTTAAAATTCGTAAAAATCTCTAAATTAATAGAAACCTCTTGAAATTTCTGAGAATTCTGCGACAATTCTTTAAAATCCTTTAAAATTTTATAAAATCCCTTCGAATTTTTTTTAAATTCCATGAAAAACTTTAAACTTTTACAAAATTCCTAGAAACCAATTGAAATTTTCTAAAATTCCACGGTAATATATGAATTCCATTAAAATCTCTTCAAATTGTTTAAAATTTCTCAAAATTTCATGATATCCTTTAAAATTTCTCAAAATCTTTTAAAAATCATAAAAATCTCGTTAAAATACTTTAAAATACTTATAATACGTCCTTTTTCGACTATTTTTTTGCATTAATTACTTTAAATTTAAAAAATGTGTAGCTTCATGAAATTATTATGGATACTTTATAATGTACTAAAATTGCCAAATAAAAAATTACGTGCTCATCAATTTATATCACCTAAAAGCGAGGTATAAAACATATATTCTTACAAGCCACAATAATATATTTTTTTACAACACACTATACCAAACGAATTTTAATGCACTGCTACCAAAATATGATTTTTTCATTGAAGCATAAATTGTTCCATTGGATGTCAACTCGTTACCCTGCTCACCTATAAAACAAGATATCTGATTGATATATAGATTTATTGCGAAATTAACTCATTTCGGCGAATTTCACTGATATATACCGGTGAATCGAAGAGTGGAACTTCCGAGTTTCTCTTCATTATTCGTATAAATTGACATATCGACGTTTACATGGCCTGAAGGGTTGCAGTGCTGATTTAGCCTATGTGTTCGATGAGTTAGGAGAGCTTCTTGTAATTAGTCTCGCTGTTAAGAGTCTAATGTCAAACATAATTAATGAACCTTTTAACGATTTCCATGATACGAAATTTCATCATGCAATCTCAATTTGATTAATTAATTGAAGTCTGAGTTGAGTATAAAATATAATACCACTCCCCTAAATCTGATTTATTGAGAAGTTACTAATGAAAATGCCCCTCTAATTCGTTTACTTTTAGGGGCCATCCATAAATTACGTTGAAATCTCGCTTCAAATTCACTAAAATATCTTATGACTGACAAGTTCTCAACTTTCAAATGAAGGAATTTTTGTATTTATTGTATTTTAAACTAGAAACAGTTTTAAAATATTGATTCATTTGCATTGAAATAAATCGTGTGAAAGCTCTTGGAAATCCTTAAATTCTTCGAAAATCCTTTTAAATTGCCTAGAATTGCTTGAAATCACTTGAAATCCCCTTTAAAATCATTTGAAATATTTGAAAATCCTTTAAAATTCTTTAATATCATTTAAAATCCACGTGACACGCCTTGTGGGATCCTTGCCAATTTTCCAGATCAGAACCACACTAGATCTAGGAAAAACTGGCCAGAACTACACTATAACCCCATAAAAATTTCTGCACGAGTAATCCTAAACGGAAATCGTGGGAATTAGTAAAATGTTCTCAAACTATTTTATATATATAGGAAATAAAATTTTATTACTAAAGTAAGGGTGAGATTAAATGCACTGCTAGATTGAAAATTGTGTGCAGAACATGCTCCAATTTCTGAGAGTAATGTACCATGTCTGAAACTACTTTGAAGCTCATGCTAAACTTGATTGAATTTGGTGTAACGGGTACCATATTTTTTGCGTCGAAGTTAGGTGTCGGTCATGTCGTAACTTTGCAATATTTAGTGGTAGTCTGTGGTGTTGTAATTTTAGTGGTTTAAGCATCGCCGGTTTATTTGAATCAGAAGTTTGATTTATTAGTCACCTCGACCTGTTCGCAGCATCAGTTGTTCGTGAGTACGAAGCTCGGGAGTTTCCACCAATTACACCATTTGATGAAAGGAAAGCAAACAATGCAAATGATCAGAAGTTCCAAATTTCTATGAATAATGGCTGTTTCCAATCTTACGTGGTTGAATTGGCTCAAATTCTAACTTTCTCTCTATATATATATATACCTATATATGCTTACTAATCAAACCTTCCTATAACATTATTTTTCTGAAAACGATGTAATAATAATACTTGTTTACAAAATTTACAGGTAGAATCCCTGCTGAAAGTAAAAAGGTGCACAAAGGTGATTTCAAGTGAAAGCGAAACTTGAAAAATACATTATTTAAAAAATTATATAGAATTCTGACAAAGTTAGCGTCAGGTTTTTCTAGTTGCAGTGAATACATAGGAATAGGTATACGTATATATTCAAGGGAAATCCTGACAAAATCTATGGACAAAGGCAGATTATTCTCGCGCGCTGGAGGCTGAGTGAGAAGTTCTTCATATAAGAAGGAAAGAAAGGAGCTTGGACGAAGAAAGGAGCTTGCAGTAAAAATTAAATCCTTCATTTTCAGCGAGAGGACTATTATGCATAACTTCCACCAAAGAAGAGAAGCGCAGTACTTAAATCGAGATGAAAAAATCATTTGTCGTACTCATTCAAAAGCAGTTCTTCAAAGATTTCTACATTCTACAGAAATGTTCTTTTGTGGGGCATAAAATGCAAGTGAGATTATATATCTGACGCAGGGAGATGTAATTAATAAAGTATTGCTAAGTTTTGATATTTGGAAAACTATATTACAAAGTTTAACCACAGGCTTTATGAAATAAATTAATTTAATGTCTGTAATGAAAGTTGTAAATCATTATAATATTCCCAGTAGTGAAATAAACGATCAATAGGGAAATGTACATCGCTTTTTAAATAATTAATTGTTTTCAGCTTAATCATTAGAGTTTTAATTAAAATGAAAAATATTATGAAGTAATGGGCGTAATTTTCCTTGACGTCTTGAAAGTTGTTGGAACAACTTACAAAGTTTTCAGGCTCATTTCCTCTCAGGTGAAATATCGCACTGAGAATTAGACTGTAGATGTTAAACAACGCTTCAGACGGTGTTGAACACTTCGGTACGTTCATTTTGAACATGAGCTGGGTACTGCGTGAAACTTCCCACTCGATTTAACGTTAATGTTGTAGATTAATTACTTCGTGTGGAGGCAGTGTTGATTGCCTGTTCCATACTCGTACAAAGGTTTGAATTATGTGCATATATTTACACAAACAGCTTTTGGTTTCCCACTATAACGATGAAAATGCACATCGCATTGTTTATAATTAATATACCGAGGTGGCACCAATTGCAAATTTTTAATCTTCCTCTTTTTAAAAATGTTAATGTTCCCTTTTTAGAAACGTTAATGTTCCCTTTTTAAAAACGTTAATGTTCCCTTTTTAAAAATTTTAAATTTTGATTGTAAATACATTTAGTGGAAAGATGACGACGTATTTTTCGCTGCCAGTATTTGGCATCGTGAATTTCACTTCCAGGCCACTCCATATTCACAAGTACACTTTTATAGTCTGCCTGGCGCCGTCCACTTTTCACTAATGTAAACGAACATCGAACCTCCATTCAGTGCGGTTTCATTCTTTTTTGAAGTCGAGTTTCAGCTTTTTTTTTTTTAATTTAGTTCTTTTATCTTATATCAGGATTTTAAATTAAGCAAAGTCCTTTATTATTACTTGCAGATCTTCTCTAGTGATGTAACGAAATATCTCGAAAATCTATTCATTATTTACTAGTTAGTATAAATAAACGGTTCCTTATTCAAATTCATTACTAAAATACTCTCAAATATTGCTTCATTTATAATTAACAAAAACCTGAATTGTTTCTCTCACTATTAATTTTCGATAGCTAATTCAAGCTGGTAAATTAATAAATAATTTATGCTAGATTTTTAAAATGTACATAATGAACTGGTAAAGTTATGGAGCGTATAAATGAATTAAACCCGGTTGATGAATTCTACGAGTTTAAACTACATTTAAAGTTACTCGAAAATTGGAACTTTTTATTACTAAAAAATTACTCCTCTCAAGACAAAAGCAACACTATAAATTTCTTTCTGCTCGAAAAAGTGTTCACATTTTAATATTAGGTGGAGCCTTCTACAGTGCACCTTGGTGTGACATTAAAGTAACCGAGTTGGAAAAGCTTTTCCTAGAATCTTTATAACTTTTAGTATATTTATTCAGTGGTTAGCGTCACACCCCTTCAGGAAAACAAGAGCGGAGCTTCGGGCTGAGAAAGCCATTTCTATACATTACACAGGGCGAGAACATTTGAAAAAACGGAAATAAGTATATTCTGTGATAAAAGCAGGAAGAACTAGAATTTAAATCTCCTCAAATAAGCCTTTAAAATAAAAAAAATAAAACTACGAACCATTTCACTGTTTTCATTATCTTAGAAGGTTTATTCTATTTCCAAATTTGAACTCAAGTTTTTCCAGGATCAAAACTTTTCGTGCACAAAAATACGTACCGTAATTAAATTTTTGATTCCAGCAATAAATTCCGATTCCGGAATATGTTTATGCTTCTTTTAACGATTATTTTACCCGGGTAGAAAAATAACTAAACTTTTGTTGTTTCCGCCGTTATTTAGAAGCCATTATTAAGCGTCGCTCTATACCTCACGTGTGTGTATATTTAAATTCTTTGAATATTGAAACATAAAATAATACTTCGTGTTTTGCTTCCCCGTTTATTGTGCTCCAGATGTACACGTTATACGTACCATATACATATAAGGTATACATGCATAGGGTTTAAGACGCCGCTACATCGATCGTGAGTTTCATTTATTTTTTTAGTGCCACCCCGTTTCTGAAATTTTCTCACATTTGAAGATTCAGTTCCTTGAAACTTTTTCACAGGGTAAAGTTTACATGCGTCTCTTGCAATTCAATATTATTTATTTGTAAATTTCTCCGTGAGCAAATATTTCACGCGTCTAGACTTTATGTATTTTTTATAAAGTCTAAATTAATAAGGATATTATGAATGAATAAATGTTAGATAAATTGATAATGAATAAATCTGGAAACAAAAATTATAAGAATGTAATTAAATACCGAAAAGTAATGTATTTCACTCGCCTTGTGGTTCTGCTTCAAGGGTTTTTTTGAAAAAAATGCAGGAAAGATGAAAATAACATATCTGTTATATCTGTACCTAGCTCTTTGGACGAAATGAAAAAAGAGCCAGTAATATCGTCAAACCTGCAAAGTATGCCTACATGACACTGCACGCTGTGTGCATTGGACGTTTTTACTGTTACACTACTTTTTCAAACTTGACTTTCTTTTTTCAGTTCTTTTTCTCTTTTTGACGTTCCATATAAAAGTGAATATATGCCAGCAACATGTATTCTGTACAAAAAAGTCTATTAAAAATTTTCTTTTGTAATATTGTGCATAATATATTATGTAACATTCTTTGAATCGACTGAAAATTCCCGTCTCTGTAAAATTCTCGAATAAATAATTATCGAAAAACAAAATTCACGGCATTATAAAATCGCCGACAATATAAAATGCCCGACACTGTAAAATTCCCTAAATGATCTATGAAAATTATTTTTTTCGGGAATTTTCTATATAGTGTCGGGAAATTTTAATTTCCGTAATTTTATATTGTCGGTAATTTTATGATGCCATTCTTTTAATATTTTATTGATCTAATTTTCCTATACGTGATTTTAAAAAATATTATAGCTATTGATGTTGAGCCTGATATTAGTAAAGATTTGTACATACTCGCTCTCAACAATTTTTCCTCGCTGTGAATTATACTTTAAATGTATACTTTTATAACAAGGAATAAGGATAAAAAGTCGAATTTTAGTTTTGCAATGAATATACCTTTACGAACTTGTTTGAACATGGTACCGTGGGGCTAGAAAGAAAACAATTTCGAGGCGAAATATCTTGACACAGTTTCGTGTAAGGTATGATGAGGTAGCAGTAGTAAAAAGAATGCCATCTCATGCGAAATCTAATGGTAAAATTTTTTTTTTAATGAGAATGCTGCAAGCTCCGAATAGTTCTTTAAAAAAAAGTTTTTATATTTGGCGACAGAATATTGGATAATAAGACCATTAAATTAAGATGAGAAATTATAAAAAGAAAAATGAAATTATAAAAGAAAACTATTCATCGTGAAATGTGTACTTTCGTTTCATGAGAAAGTGCAGAATTGTCAAGAATTCATTTGAATTTATTATAGTTTCTCATATATCGCATATTGAATGTTATGTTAAATATTATAACAGTTCTAGAAATAATGGTGTTATTGTAATAAATGTGGAATTATAATGTGAAATAATTTTAAATACAATTCTTAAGAGACTAGAAAATGTAATTCAAACTCCTGTTTTATAGAATTGTACACTTGAGAAAGACTCACTAGAATGCAGGAATGTTTTATTGAAAATTCACATACACTTTCCTCTTCAACCAGTCTTGTATAAACAGAAGCCTTTGAAATCGGAAAACAGTGTAATTCGAGCTCCAACCACTTTACAGCATTGAATAAAAAATGTAAAAGGAAGAAGAAATTAACCCTTTCAATTTTCAGTATTCGTGATGAAAAATAATAAAATTGTAATTGCGTTTCGATGAGAATAAGACAATACTAATGAGATTCTTCAATAAATGAAATGAATTTTCAATTGAAGAAAAATGTTAATGTTTAAATGGATTTATAACAAGTAGAGATAATTTCTACGAAATTTTGCACCTGCACTTTTTAAGGATTCTTTGTTCCTATTCTCGTTTCCTCTTCCTCTCTTCTTCCTTTCATTTTTCTAATTTTCTTGCTAATTGGTGAGTGCTGGAAGTGCAGTTAAAAATAAATTAGATTGACTGGCCGTAGCAAAACACAAAGGATGTCAAATAGAAAATGTGAGCTTCATATGTGGGATTATATTTGAAATGAAAATTCGAAATACAAACTACGTCAATACTCGTATTTCATCTTTATGTTACCACGACCTGTATATCTACAAGAAGGGAACAAAGCGGTCGCAGTAGTGAAAACGACATTGCGTCAGCCACATTTCACGCCATTCTAATAATATAGCCGTTTTCAGCATTGTATGCGGGGCAAAAGGTTATATCGTTATTTTGGCCAAGTGTGATTCACTTTGCGAGTAGAGAATATCATTTCATCCAATTTAGTTCCGTGTAAAATGCAGAAATTTAATCTGATTAAATTCAAATTGACATTTGTCAAATTAAAATTTAATACTAGAATGAAAGAAATTTCTGTCACCGTTTTACATATATCGCCCCATTTCCTATTTAAAATAGGATTTTGACGAGGCTCTGCTGGGGATTTCTATTTTCAATAAAAATTTCAAAAAATTTCAGCAGATTTCAAGAGATTTAACAGATTTTAGAGAATCGAAAAACATTTTTTGTTTTCAAATTACTTCAACATCTTAAAACTTCTTTGAATTTTTTTGAAATTACTTAAAATCTCTTTAAATCTCTTGAAATCACTTTGCATTTTTTAAAACCACTTAAAATCTCTTAATATCCTTTAGGAAATCTTTTAATGTCTTTGAAATCTTGTGAAATCTTTTGAAATCGCTTTAAATTCCCTAAAATTACTTTAAATCTCTTTAAATCCTCTAAATTCTCTTAAAATCCTGTAAGATGTCTTGAAATTTTACAAATTTTGTGAAAATTCTTAAAAATCCTTAAATTCTTTCGAGTTCTTTTAAAATCCTTTAAAATTCTTTAATATCATTTAAAGTCCCTTAAAATACTTAAAAATTTTGTTAATTACTTGAATATCTTGAAACTCATTCAAATTCTTCTGAAATTCTTTAAAAATTTCTCAACATCACTTGAAATCTATTGAAATCACTTTAATAATATCATATTAAATAAATTGAAATCCATTTGAATTCCCTAGAATCACTTGGGAATGCTTGAAATCTTCTTAGGGGAAAGTCCTACAGTACCGGCCTTATGAGCTTATGAGTTCCTTAATACATAAAAATGAGTATTTAACATGTAAGTTAAGGTATTTTTTTTTAATTCTAAATAAACTTTAAGGTGACGGTACTATAGGACTTCCCCTAAATTCCTTAAAATAATTTGAAATTTTTTGAAAATCCTTTAAAATTCTTTAACTAGTAATTAGATATTGTAAATAATGAATCCATAATAGTTTTTTTAATCTTGAACAGAACAACATTAAAAAGTAGGAAAAACTGGTAGGACCCCATCAGGACTCCATCCTTTCTGCACGGATGTAAATCAGAAGTTTAATACAGCTAAATTTTTAGTAAATGTAAATTTACATATCGAAAAATCTTCCTTCATCTTCTTACAAACAATTTCGAGTAGAAAGTAGAAAATACGTTTATACATCAAATTGAAACAGAGTCCTGAGAAAATGAATGAAAAATACAATCTCGTTTTACGGTCTTGTACATTTGATAGGTAAGACAGACTGGATAAGAAGGAGGTGAATGTACAGCTTTGAAGAACGTTTTTCGAAGTAAATGGATGTAGAGAATGGTGCCAGATAAGTGTTTCGTGGATTAGTTTTCGTATTTTCGTATAGTAACATCTTACTTCTCTTTCTGGGAATAAATTCTACAGGGACCCTCTTTTATCCCTACTTCCTCTGGTAGAAATGGATGCTAATCCTGGGATTCAGGTCTGAAAGTAGAACAACCTATAGGACGGGTGTCACTTTCAGTGGAAGTGCACATTTGACTAGATCTGAAATTCTTTTCTGTCTCTAGAAAACACGAAAATTGATTCGTGAATTGTCTATACAGCAAGACCCTTCGTACCATTAATCCTCTCGACAGCTATAATAACGAACTTGGCTCCCGAGGAAGAAAGAGAGGCTAAGAGGCTCCTGTTTTCTCCAAGTGAGTTATTGCAGGCATCTTTTAGCAACGTGCGGACAATTTAATAAAAAAATACTACCACGCTTACATTTTTATCACGAACCTTACTCCTTCATTTTTTTTATTTCTCTTTTTCTTAATCTTCCACCGCTCGACCCCGTCAGTTCCTCATTACTTGGAAAAAGATTCTGTCTCATTCAAAGAAAAAGTTATTCAATATAAAAAGTTTGATCATAAAATTTATGTAAGATAAAGGAATCTCGAGTCTGAGAACTGAGTTCCAAACACTTTTTTTATGATCTTCCGAACTTAATTTTCTTTATTATATTTTTATAATACTAATATTAATGAAATATTTTATTAAATGTGTGGGAAATTTTGTTGAATGTCATAGTTGAATTATATGATATTATATGATTTTCAGGATGGAATCATCATTCCAGTAATTTGTATGCAGGCAAATTTACTTATGAAATCTGAACGAAGTACGTGTCAGAAATAACAGAATTCACTAATTTATGCACGGCTGATGAATGTTTTATGAAAATAATATTTTGAAAGACAGAAATCTAGAAAATATGATATGATATTCTTATATTAAAAATTTTAAAGTTCAGGTTTCTGTAGAGTGTAATCTACTCGGGTAGCTCGTCTGTCGTAAAAGCGGTATACGATACCTGCAGGAAAATTTGATGTGATTTAATTAGACTAATATTTTGAATTCCATCGCAGTGTCTGTTCAAGCCCTTGCGGACTGAAATTAAATATGGAATGGCATGGATTAACGGATGAGATGTTTTAAAAGGGATGACTTTGCAGTAGCTCATTTCAAAGAAATTTAAATCTATTTTTAACAGTCTACAGTTTAATATTATATCTAGCAAAAAAAAATCTGGCTAGAGTTACTTTTTTTTCAAGTTTAAAATATAAAAAGATAAAGGCACTCTTTCATCCTTTCAATCGTCTCGTAAAATGGAACATAAATTTCGTAAAAATTCAGTAAAAGTCTGAACAAGAAGAAAGTTATATCAAAAGGGAAATCTAAATTCAATTTTTTTGCGCGAAACTTTATTATGTAGAATTCTAGAGCTGCTGTGTTACTTTACATCTTCTGTGCATGCAAAATAATGTAAATTTCAGTATTTGTAAAACCATAAATGTCACGTAAAATATTAGTTTCAAGTCGTGTGTTTTTGTATTATTAAAAACAGGAAAATGGCTTGGTAGCTGTTATACAATACTTATGGAGAGTGAAAAGGAAATATGAACAGCGAGGTGGAAAAATTAAACTCTTGATCGTAATATATTACATGTAAGAAAAGACAAATGAAGTATGTAATAGGGTAAAGCATATTTAAAAAAATAAGCAAATCTGAAAGCTGCAATTTATAAAGAGATTTTAATTGCTCAATAAAAATAACGAATTAATTATTATGTTAATTCATAATAATTATAAGAAAGAAGCTTGCAGCATGCTGCAATTTTAATTTGTGCATTTAAAATTCGTTATTTTAAAAATGTTTACAATTCAAGGAAGAATTCTTATTAAAAAGGTATTTTATAAATAAATTGATTAATATTGTGATATTGGAAAATATAGTTTTCTTCCGATAAAATGGGTACTTAAAATACATTGTCATAATAGATATAAAGTTTGTAAGATTCTTCGATCATTTGAAGATGAATAAAATATGATCTGCTCTAAAATAGTTTGTAATTTCGGTAGATACTTTCTATGAATACAACTAAGAGTAAAAATATATTTAGGACATGAGTTCACCTGAGAAAAGTTTAGAATAGCCAATCCCTTGATACCCATTCTATTCAAGAACATCACAATAATTTTCACCACAAAGAAAAGTACAAATCCAAACCTAAAGTTCCATAAGTTCTCGATCCGCGCGAGGATTAAATGCACAAAGGTCTTAATTTAATAAAATTAATATTTTCCCGGAGTAAAGAAAGGTAAGATAATGCGAAGCAGAAAAAGTTTCGGGAAAAGAATGAGCAACAGGCACGGCTTTGTAAAAGTTTTTACCAAGAAACTAAAGAATACTTAAACTCCAAAGGACGAACGAAATCGTTTTGATTGCTTTGGTTGTCTGAGCACACAGAGGAAGCGTACACTGAAAATATAATTTTTACCGAATATTCAAACTTTATTAAAATTTATAATAGTTTCGCTCCTTTTGTGCTCTGGGAAAACTAATAAGGGTGATTGTAAATATCTTTCCTAAGGCTTGTATGATTATTTTTAAAATACCATGACCAATATCTCGATAACCATAAATTATGGTAGTCATTGGTTCGACCAGGATATTTTCTGAATTCAATTTTTTTTTAGTGTGCTCTCAAAAAAAGTTAGAATAACCAGATTTCTGGTTATTCTAATCAGAAAATAGTGTAAATATAGTTAAAAATATTAGAAGTTTTTGGTTTACAATATTCTGGTTATATCAATTAGGTTTTCTGACGACGTTAGGTTTTCTGATTCGACGTGTTTTTGAAATGAAAGGACTATCATGTAGTATTATACGTATTTTAAATTCGCTTCTGAGAGAGAAAATAATTGAAAAAGCAATACGATAAGAAAAGTCTGTTGGTAAGCGGAAGAATGGGGGAATGGGGGAATGGGCACACAATAGGATAAAGCTAAACAAAAATTCCAGGACCTATGAATATAGATCGATTAAATCTAATCTTGTTCGCTTCGGTGAATTCAAACGGTGGGTTGGGATTATAGTTGGTACCCCAACATCACCACCACAAAAGGCCGGCATGCGTCGATTCGGCGGTATGGCAAAGCATTTTGCAGAATATACTACCCTAACAGCACGTAAGATCCAAAGGGGTGGAAAATCTGCGCAAGGGTTGCACATGCGCATTTAAACTTTGCCCGGCAACAAGATCAGTTACGCATACATATAATCCTAGCTGTATAGTGTACTAAATACATATCTATACTATATACTATATACTATATGTACATTTATAAACAGCAAACTTACAGGTATTAATATAGGTGTACGCGATAGGATTGACGATACGGTACACCATGGTGTATCGCGTTTCGGTATCGCGCCTGCTACAATACTACCCAGAGGAGGTGTATTTTTCCCCGGGTAGAAACTAGAGGGTGGAATTCCGAGCGCAGGGCTGCTTTCTGACTTCAGCTTTATTATAACGACAAGTATATCGTTTTACGACATCGGTACACCCTGCGTTACCGCTCGTAACGATGTTTATAAAGTGTCATCAGCGCATTGCTTGTTTCACACCGATTCGTCGAGTTGACGAAGTTCTAGTAGAAAAAGACGAGGGCTCTGATTTTAATGATGACGCTGTAAAGAATCAGCAAAAGCCTTTGTTACCTTGAACTAACATGAAAGATATGTATGATTAAAATGCTCAAATGCGATTATTTGCTCCAAAGCAGGCTGAGTTTGTGTTCTATTCATGTTACATTGCACTCTTATTTTTACACTTTTGTCTACTTCGTAACATCAGTGGAAATATATTATTATTAAATTTGTTTTCTATTTTCAAATACAACTGTTTTACAACAAATTGCTGAATATGGTTGGAAAGTTTTGTGTGTAATCCTTCTTTCAGAAAGAGTTTTTACTGTTCAGCGTTCGCGTTGAAATATAAAATGAAAACTGAAGTTGTACACAGTTTTATTCTTTACTAAAGTATTTTCAGTTGTAAAATATGTGTGGAAATAGAAAAGGGTTGTATAAAATGAGGAAAAATATGACTCTCAGCTTTACTTTGAAATATGCTAAACGCGAATAAAAACCTTTTATAATGTTATTTGTGACATATTTTCGTACCCATGTGAAATAGGTAATAAAAAAATGTTAAAAATGTAAAATATTGAAGTTCTTGTTTTTGCAAACTCGTATAAATTATTTTACATTTTTATCTGTTCAAATTCTACGAACGAAAAGAACATCTCTTTATTTTTCATTTTGTCGTACAGCAAAGGAAAATGTCGCTACAGTTTTAATTAATGTATTATCCCATCCGAACATAAAATATTGCAGGCGGCTCATTATTTATTTATATACACACACAATAAGCTCCTTTCTCATCTGTCAGAAAACTGAAATATGTTTTCAACAAAAATTAGAAAATCGTTGAATTTTAATATACTAGCAAGTTAAAACATCTTTTATAATCACTTTGTAAATAAACAAAATCAAAAAGATTAAATCTTTTATTTAAAAAACTGATATCTATTGAATTTATTATTTCTGGTTTAATTTTAAGGGAAATTCCTAAAATAAATATTGTTGCTTCGATTTTGTGTCATTACACTTAGAACTTTAAAATGAGAGTGCATATCGAAATTAATATCCTTGTAAGATGAAACTATAGCGAATCAATTAGTTAACAGCGTCAGAACAACGCAACGTAATTTGAAGCAACGTAAATCCGAGCACACAGTAGATTACCTCCATTGCGAGAACACAGTTTCTCTACAAATTTAATAAATTATTAATTAAAGAAACTTTTCAGTAGCACATTACTCTACATAAAAGAATGTTATTACCAGGAAACTTATTCATACTTTTCATGCCATAAAAAATTAAAAAATAATCCATTGGACTTTATTTTTCTAAAATATAACTCTACAAAAAAAAGACTCATTTGTGTTTACATTTCCCAAGCTTTATCCTCATATTAAAATTCATTTTATATTTGCTGCTCGGCTTTTATGGAACCATCAATATTTACTTGTATTTTTCATAAAATTCTCTAAAAGTGTAGATATTAATTTACTGTTTTACTAGAATTTTAAACTGCTCGTATATTTTATCCCTCGAGAGAAATATATATTTAATATCTGCGAGGCAAAGATATGTTAAAAATAGTTTTAAACAATTGATAGAAAATATTAAATAACCTATTAGAGCTAATGCAACATTGCTTTCGAAATTGCAGGAACTATATCGACCAAATACGGATTTGCAATTTCTTTCTGGTATAACTTTCGGAATATGGTCAGATTGGTCAGCCACACAAGTTTGGTTGCAGTGGCAAAAAAGTTTACTTATATTTAGCTATGTCCAAGCCAGGCAGATAGTTCTGCTGCGGTTTCTGACCAATCTAACTTGAAATTTTTCTTGTATGGAAGCGTTTGCAGAGATTTTGAAGAAGTATTATAAACTCCAAAATGTTATCAAAAATGTTATCAAAAAATGAAAACAAAACAAAATGAAAATAAAATATTAATAAAATAATTATCATAACTGACCTAAAACAGTGTTGTAGAACTAATTAGGTCTTCTCCATTTTCCCATTAAATGTCAGAATAGAAATAGGGAGAGAACTAACTCTCTGTTAACACTTTCTAATTGACTATGAACATTTTACTACTACAATAATTCCTCTTTACGATCATGGAAGCAAATAATCCACAGTAATGTGTACATTGCTGGTAAATATTAAATGATGTAGTGTATTTAATAAGATCATTCAGTTAATTACGTAGAGAAGTGGAATATGGAAAAAAAAACAGGTGATTTTGCAGGGGCTTTTCTATACCCACATCTGAAGTAATTTACGATTAATTAGAAATTATGGATGAGAGCAATCAAGTCGCAATAAATAACATAGAAATCTCATAGTTTTCGACTTGAAAAGAAATTGCATAACTCTGCGATTTTACCAAAAGTCGTAAAGCCCGTAACCGGAAGTTCTATTGCTGTTGAAACTTTATTTAGCAATTTATCGTGACTCACGGGAGCGTTAAATGTTTTTCCAACGAATATTTCATGCAGTCTCCTCCACTCCGTTACCCTCCGACCTTCATCCACCTCCAGCTTCCTTCCGTTGCGATAAAAATTCTCAGACCGTTTTACGCGTGTCAAGAAAAATTACGGGTTGACAAAAGAGTAGAACGTCAAATTTGTCCAATGCACAACGTATAGCAAGGGTTCAAGCGACGTGAAAATCTCTGGAAAGACATTTTCTTCTTTCATTTTATGATTTACGAACGTTATTTCGTATATCAGAAGTTCTTCTTCAGCGTCAAAGATTTTCATTTTATAGGCAACATTTAAAAAATATACGTTTAAAATTTACATATTTATATTCATAAAATGTCAATCTGAATTGTATAACCACCCATTCTTATATTTTTAAATAAATATGGCTGTATTTAAAAATATAAACTAGATGCATACATATTTGAAATAAATTTTGCCCTCTCAAGCAGGAATTTTCCACCTTTAAAATAATTTTTCGCTTCCTAAGCAGGAATTTCCACCCTTAAAACATTTTCCCCCTTTTAAGCACGAATTTTCCACCTTCAAAATAAATTTTTCTCTCCCAAACAGGAATTTTCTATCTTTAAAAGAAATTTCCCCTTCTATAAAGCAGGAATTTCTCACCCAACAAGAATTTTCACCAATTAAACTTATTTTCCATCGTCAAAAAAATCTTTCACCTTTAAAATAATTTTCTAAAGTAATTGAAATAAAAATGACAAATAATGTAATTATTACATTTTCCCTAGTTATTATTTCAAACAATGCAAAGCTTTTACAAAGAAATTTTCAGAGTTGTATTTTGCTGATCTTATTTGCTGAGATGTATTAGATTTCCCTTTCACACGACAATGCTCACTTTATGAAACAATGAAAGACAAACAATGTCATTATCGGAAAAATTTGTTTCTTTTATTTATGCTGAGTGATTATTTACCACAATTAGCAGTCGGGCAAAAATCTTCACTTCATTTCTATACCTCGAGAACAATGACTGTCATTAACGTCGCAGAAAAGTAAGTACCCACTTGCAAAATCAGGGCGCGCAAAAAGCTTGGCAAAAAGTCGATCCCCCATTCCTTGCTTTCTTCGATATTCTAGATAGTCATTGAGCCAACCCCCTATAATACAGTAAGGGTACTTTTTTAAATTAACTTCCTTCTGGAAATACTATCAGGATCAACCATGCATGTTTTATAACAAGTCATCAACAAAACTTTTTTCTGTGTATAATGTCGTCTCTCATTTTCAGTAAGACGGAAAAAGCTGAAAGAAAAAAAAGTGCTTTCTAAAAATAACAACTTGGAGAAAGAATACAAATGTGGCGCTGAAATGAGGAATACAAATAAAGAATGAAAATAGAGAGTGGAAATAAGAAAGAAAAAGGAAGAATAAAAATGTAATAGAAATTCAGAGTAGGTGGTTAGATACAAATAAGAAACAGAAATGACAAATGAAAATAATGAGTATAAGAAATTACGAAGACAAATAACGAAAAAAAAAAAATTTTAATTTTCTAATTTATATATTTAATAATTCTATAAAAAAATGTTTATTTTTATACCTATTCTTCTAAGCGCTAGGGTGGTGTAACCCCTTAACAAATTCTGACCAAAATAACTGCGTAAATTATTAATTTCGCTAAGATTTCGAAAGAAAATTGGGAGCGAGAGTAATCTCAAGAAAATATCTAATCAAGTGAAAAGTTTCTCGTCAAAGAAAACCAGCAGGTGTGAAAAAGCGTTAAACCGTTGACTGGGAGACCCTTCTCATAAAATCTCTCTTCGACACTTTGCTAAGTCGATTGGATGGCTGCAGAGATTTTTGACATCGAGAGCAGGAGGGAAAGTAGGGAAGCGCATTTACTCTTACGTGACCCTCGGATTTAACGAAGACTTTAGTTCAAGCTGGAGCTAACGGCAAGCGTCTCCTTAGACTTGATGATTTTGGTGTCGTGTTGAGAAGAAACCAGTAAAGAAATTATAATACCCTTGTTGTTGTTAGGCGACAAATGAGTATGCGCCCTCCCCTGATATTTGTCAAGTCTCACTTTTATATAATACTGTATTGGGGTGGCTCGTGCACATTTTTTATCACAACGGAAGGAAATATAGTCGGGGATTCGTTGTGTCGATAATAGGGTCGCAGGCCGAGGGTGCAGACGCCTATATTTTCATAGTCAAGAATATACTGCTCGTATATACTACAAGAATACACTCCCTTCAGACTTAGGCAGGGGCATAGGCTTCATCCCCGGGTTTCGGTATGCAATTGAATTTCACCAATTGATTCAATTACGAGAACAGGGTCAGTCCAATTCGAAGCTTTCGACAGAATACGGATCAGGAGGATTCGAGTTTAGCCAATTCTTGATGAATTTCTCTATTTTTACTTTTTTATATTCTGCTTTTTTACACTGTGCTTCTTTTACTCAGGGTAATTGTATAATTTTTGTCACGGTGGAATAATTCATTTATGGAAAATAATAGCTCCGGTTTATACTATTCATTTATTTTATGCCTCTGTTCCTTATTCAGATGAATGCCAAAATATAAAAATATAGCTTCAAGGCAAATAAAATTAAATATAGTAAAAAAAAGTAAAAAAATTGAATATTTGAATATTGGAAGAGAAACTTCAGCCATAAAAGTGGCAACTTCATATGGAGATAAACTTGAAAATTTAGTGTAGGAATAGATAAAATAAAAAATAGTAATAAAATTGAATGTACTAGAGAAAGGATTAAAAAATTAGAAGAGTGATAATCAAACCTGAAGTGTAGAGCATGGGTGACATCGTTTGCCTAAGGATAAAGTCTAATCATTTTGATGTTGGAGTTAACGCAGCAGGAATAGCTGGCATGTTAGCTCTAATGAGATAATTAAGTTTAGCGGCTTTCTAGCTGGTTCAGGGAAGCATAAAAATGTCAAGTCATTCTAGTTTTAAAGCCACCATGAAAGCCATCGTCTTATGGTATAGCTTCTCTTTCTCTTTTTATCTTATGCTAAATTTAGAGATGCATAAAAAATTTTATGCGAAAATGCGATTGATTTTCTCTTTACTTCTCTTTTCATATAGACATGAGCTCATCATCGAGTTTATGAGCTTAATACTCAGTCAGGAATTCAGAAAGGTAATTCATTTCAGTGAAGCAATAGAATCAACTATCAATTCTCGATTTTGATTTAACTCGAATCAGAGGAACTTGCGCTGATGATGGAATTAGTTTCAAAGCCTCGAGTTTAGAGTTCAATGCCTGTCAGGATAGTTGCTAGTTGATTGAGGATCGACATTTTTTATTACTTTCATGTTTTACTTAGAGGTGAACACATGATTGATTTGTCTACTTTAGAGAGTGAATTTTCAAGTGACTTGCAAAAGTGAGGTATTAATTTATCAATTTTAAGTGTATGAGAATAATTAATCAGAGAGAAAACGTACTATTCGCAAATTCTGCACAATTTATTTTTCATCACACCTCAATCGAAAATTCGACTTTCGATGCCTGCGAAGCGGATCGAAAATCGAGTCTTCTAGTTTAGGGAAGAAAGTGACAGATAAATGTACTCTAGGGAAGAAAGTGACAGATAAATTTTCTCTAGGGTAGAAAGTGACAGATAAATCATAATGGCAGCGTTTTTCTTTCCACTTGTGCATTTACATATGCTGTAGATTTCACTTGTTTTATCCTGCGCGAGTTTCGAGTCGACTTGTCTTAAAGCCAAATTCAATCTTCTTATTTCGATCACGATCGAGCGCGCATCTGTCAATATAGAAGGTTATATATACATTGATATATAAAATAAAATATAATTTAATTCTTTTGAAGTGGTGTTTTTTTTTCCTTTTGGGGGGCTCGGCCCCCCGAACCCCCCCGCCGGGGCTCCGCCCCTGGACCCCTTAAAGCCCCCTATGAAACTCTAGATATCTCAAGTCAAATTTCGATTTGCGGTGTAATGAAAAATTGTATGCATGACTCGGGTCGAGGTAACGATTTCACGAGTGTGAAGTTAGCTGCCCGAGCGAAGCGAGGGCAGATATCACACGAGGCCTTTCGACCCTTGTCATGCAATATTCTATTCTTCTATGTACAATTTTTCAAGTAGAAAATAAAATAATTTCTAAAACGTACCTTATAGTTTAATAAAAGTACGTTTATCTATTGTAATAATATATATGAGCAATAGTGAGTTTCTCTAAATTTGATCTCATTTCATTTGATATATGTTTTTCCAGAATCTACTCAGAGCTCACTTATATTGCAATTGAGTAAATTTATCAATAATGTCCTCATTGTAGTAGATTCAGCTTTTGCTTCTTCTGAACTTCAGCGTAATATAATAATGCATCCTTTTAAGACTCGTTAAATTCCGATTTAATTTAGTGAATTTTAAAATTTTTTATCTGAGATTTTCATCATTTGAAACAAGATTGTGAATATTAAAATGTTAAAAAATATTTATAGCTGACGCGTTGACCATAAAGTTTTTCATTATCAACTAAAGCGGTCTTCATGATGATGATGATGATGATGATGATGATGATAATTTTTTTAATATAGCCATCATGCTTGTACTACAATATTTCATCGTAAAGCTTCTACTTTTATCTCTATTTTTCATTTTCTCAAACTCGCTATTTACGAGAAAAAAATTTTTCTACAAAATAAAGTAGTATAGTTTTATCTTGTTTTATTGAAATCAGATTTTGTTTTTGCAGATTTAGTATTTCAGAGTTTTATAAATGTTTAAAATACGAATATATTATATGTTTCTGTTATACAAAATTAGATGATAAAAATGATATTTTATGAGCAGACGAAATATTATATATATAAATTCTATTGGAAAACTTATCATTCAAACAGATGTTAAAATATTCATTTTTTTACCCTTCGCGCGAAAGAATATGTTGGGTAGCGTTATATGGAAATTTAGATTTCGGAAAGAGATGATTTCCTGGTATTTCCAAGAATACACTCAATTTCCATATAAAGACTTTTATAGAATTTAAATTACTTTTCCATCATATTCACCCTATTCTTCCAATGAAAGCGTTTTCATTATTGTATTCAAAATGAAGTGTCTATTCCTTCAGCTTTTCTGATTCCAATTCAGTCAATCAAATTTGCAAGATTTCGTTATTATTGTCTTAAAAACTGGATGACCAGCCACGGTTTTTTAAAGAAGCGAACATTTTGCGATTTATATCAAGAAGTGAAGAATTTTATAAATATCTTCTCCAGAATATCTCATTAAGAAAGGTTAAATACTTAAATTATTTAATTGGAGACTTGAAGTCTTGATGAATTTTGAAGAGTTGTCAATTTTAATGAAATATGAAAAGTTGTTAATAAAAAAATTAGTCAAAATGAGAAATTTTTCAGTAAAATATCGAAAATGTTCTCAGATGATTTTTATATAACAAGTATGAAAAAAATTTGCTTCTTCAAAATGAGAACAACACAAGTTTCGATTGACACGCAACCACCCTTATCATCCCACTGACAAGATAACATCTGCAGAGCTGTCTGGGAATTAGAAACCTCAAGTTCATCGTAAATTTCATCATCCTCAAACTTTATCCTCTGCACACTTGATAATCTCTAAACTGACAGATATTGAACCACACCTAAGATTTCACAAAGCAACCAAATATTTTGAGACCTCCCGAAAAAGAATCTCTAAAGTTGAAATTCATCATTATGATCTCAATCGGAGACTTCAACTCAGCTGTTTCGAATTGAGCTCACCGGTACTTTCTTCAAAGCGTCTTGGCAATCGCGGTAGTGATTCATGAGTTACAAGTGCTCAAGACTTGCAAAGTAGTAGCAAGGAAGCTCAAGTGGAGTTTGCAGAATACCTCATGAAGGAGAGACTTGATTGTTTGCCCACTCCTTAAGCTCCATTCGATCGAAAGATCTGGATAAACGTCTCCTTTCAACCAAGAAAAGAACGATTCAATTGATAAGCATTATATGCTTATCAATATAATGACGCGATGCGCCAGCTGACCCGGCGACCGGCTTTGATAACCTCTTTCTCGAATGATTCTTCATCCACTGTTCTCATTTCAACTTTCACAAATATTTCAAAAACTTTAGACAAATTTTCAATTTCAACTTTTCCAGAACTTTGCTCAATTTTCGAGAACATCTTCAAATTTGGAACGACAGTGCAAAAATTGCAGAAGCGAAGAAGTTATATAAAAGAAGTATCGCTGACATAACACCACCATTGATAAAGATACTGAAACCACACTGCAAGTACATCAAAAACACAAAAATCAGCTTATAATCCACAAAAGCTTGCACCAGCTTATCCGAATCGGCGTTTCGAATATGGTGAGCATCAGAAGTAAGTATATAGTATATCGGTATTTAAACAGTACCGAAGTAATCGCACAAGTATTGCAGAAGAATTGAAGACAATTGCCTGAAGCTTACCAGATATGCCCAAAAGTATCCAGCAGACAAGGCACAGTACATAGTAGTTTACGCAAGAGGAGGTCCTCATGGTGAGATGATCAACCACGACGACGTACGGGAAGTCGATGACATTTCAAGACACTGCAATTTAATGACAGTTTCTTCTTTTTTTCTCTTCTTTCTTCTCCCTTCTACCCTATACATCCATCCTTTAACATTTCACACGTTTCGCACGTTTCCTACGGGACCTCGTGCATCCCGGAACATGTGCTCGATCACGTCCCGGTTTCTCTCCCGGTCACATAATCGTGCCTTTTTTTTTTATTTCCCGAAAGACACTGTGATGATTATTTTCAAAGGGTGGAGAACGTTCCCGCGCGTTTTCACGAAGCGTACTGATTTCGCGGCGAAGGGAACTTAATTGCTCGACTCTCTCTCGTGAGCGTAACGAGATTTCAGGGGGAGCGCTCGGCGTCGCGACGGCCCGGGCGAAGCTCTGAACCCTGGTGCCGGGCTCCTGTGTAGAACTGCCCGCGCCCGCCCGGGATCCGCGCAGGCGTGCGAGTACTTTACGATCAGAATCCTCTTCGTTTCTCTACTTTGCCACCCTGTCACACCCTCTCGCTTCCTCTGAACGCTTAGTTCACCCTCTCAGTCACACCAGCGCTCCTATTATTTGTTTATTTCATGAATTAGTACTTTTGAGTGCGATTGGTTGAACGACCGCAATCTGTAAGACGTTCGTCAATCTCTGGAGAATGAGGCGCGCCTTTAACTCCTTCGCACAAGTCCTTTGACTTTAATTTAAATTCTTTTAGTTTCCTGACTTTTTACTTTTTATTTTTACTTTTTAACTTTGCTTTTTACTTCTTATCTTTGCTTTTTACTTTTTACCTTAGCTTTTTACTCTTTACCTTTCTTTAGTCCCTTTCCTTCTTCGACGATTATTCAATTGATAATGAAGTCTTGCAGTTTAGAGGCTTAAAAGGCTCCCAATGCAGGTTTGCATTTAAAAAGAATTACTAATTCGAGAATCATTTTCAGACGTTTTTTAGACTATCAGACGTTTTGGAACTTGAAAGCATTTCGAATTTTAGCGCGTTTTTATTGTATTGAAAGAATTTCATCTATCTTCTCAGAACTTGATAACTTGATAACTAGAAATTTTTTCAATTTGGAAATGTGAGTTCGAATCTCAGGTTAAAATTAGTAAAATATTTCAAACTTCAGAATGTTAAGGTAATTAAATGTCAACGCTTTCAAGTTTATATGAAAGCACTGAAACTCTATTTCGTCAATAAAAAAAGTATCCAATCATGCTTTCAGTGGGTTAAATATGCAAATATTGCGAAATTAAAGTAGAGTAACCAATTACTTCTCTTAATTTAAAAAATATGTGATATACTGATAAAGTATGAATTATTCATCAACCCAGAATAATTCATGTAAATTTTCCATAATTTTCAATATCCGTATTTCAATATCAGTATTTCAATATTAGTGTACAAAGGGCTTTTACGAAATCACGATTAATTTTAAAAACACGTAGACCACTTTCATTTTTTTTCGTGTGTGGTGCTGGGAGAATCAAAATGTAATAATTCCATCTACATTTTTTCTTTTAAGTAAGTTAAAAGATGAGCCCATACAAAGTGACTTCGTTCTAGGCTAATTTTAATCAAAACACACATTTTTTAATCATCGAATTAAGTTTGGATACCTATAACTTTTTTTAAGCTATATACCTATAACTTTTAATAATCCTTAAAAATCTCATTTTATTAAATATTTTTGCTAGTCAGGTTTATTCTCCAAGTGAAAAGAAGGCATATTTATGAACGTCTTTCAAAACCAACCTTTTCTTAAACGTAGCGATTTCCATCTCAGGTTTCTTCCAATTCATGATTAATAATCATGGAAGCGATCGATCCGTCTATGAATAAACGTGAGATACCTATCTGTAGAGTTGAATTCCGCCTCTTCCGTATTTCCTCGGACTCTTTATTTACCTTCCAACCTTCATTTTCATTTTTCGAGACTCTGATCTCGATTTTCCCTTTTCTTTTATTTCCTGAAGTTAGATTCTTCCAGCAATTTATAATCTCATACCTGAATCATTGATTTTGCATTTTCATATGTAAAAAAAATTTTATATTTTATACAGATATATAGATTATAGACTTTCTATTCAACATGATAAATAAATAGGATTATTTTATAAAAATTCGCGTTCTCTGTAAATAAATCTATATCTCTCAGCTTCCACGGTACATGAATCGTTTGAAAATTGCACAACGCACGAAACTATCTGTTGACATATTGTTATTTGAAAGCTTTCAAGGCAAACTTTTTTCTATTGAATTACTTATTTCCAGAAAACAACAGAGAAGCAACTCAACCGCTGAATTTTTTGATAGATAAATAATTGCTACCGGAAAAGAATCACTGGTCCACAAATCAATCAAGTATTAATACAGAAATATAGTTTTGAAAATTTTTATTTTGAAGAAAAGTTACTACTGGTACGAAAAATATAAATTTAATTTTTATGAAAATGTATGTTGAAAAATATAAAATTCTAAAGTAATTTCTCATTGGCAAATATTATATTGTTTCTAAGTAGGTAGTGTAAAAATCTATAATATTTTTTGTCTTTTTCTTCCTTTTTGTCTTCAAAACAGTATACGTTTTTTTTTCTGACAAAAAGTCAGTAATCCTACTTAGTAAAAAAGTACGTATATTTATGATTTTGCAGAAGTAGCTATAGGTTACTTCATTTTATGTCGTTGGAATAAGCACCTCAGTTTATAAGCTGGATAAATGTCTATAAAAAATTTAGCTGCTTGGGTTAGCAGAAATTATTGAAATATTCAATCTCTGAAGATTTTTTCTCAAATTTTATAGAGAACTGTCTGTCTATCAAAGAAAACAACAATAAAATATAAATCCCTTCATCCAATTGTGAGGTGTATTATTTTTAAGAGAAGAGATGAAAAATTGTTTGCGCGACCCTCGTGGGGGTTCAGTACTGGGTTACGTCAAAACAAAGAAGTTACTGCGAATGTTCAGTTATCTGCGGACACCCTGTATATTGTCCTACTTTATGCTCAGACTTGTTCCACATCCACCACTTTTTTTCTGATTTTTTTTTTTTCATTTCTTCTTCCTTTTTCCTTATAGTCCTGCCATTCTTATTTGCTCATTTTAAAATTGCTACTCTACTTTAGGCAAGAAAGTTCGACTTTTACATAAAAAGCACACATATCTTTCACAGATGCACATATTATTTGAAATAGTTCTTGAATACCTGCACCCCACTTAATTTTAACAAAATGCAGAAGAAAGTAAAATATAGAGATGATTTGAATCGAGAGCAGTCGGAATTTTACAGTCACTTATTCAAGTGAAATGAAACGGAAGTGTAAAAATTTCTCAAGAGGAAATTCAAAAGATAATGTTTATTTTATACTATTAAATCAACCATAATAGTTTCAAGAATAAAAATGTGATTTCTAAAACTTTATTTAGAAAGTCCTACAAATTGACTTTTCTCGGTCTTTCGGATTATGTAGCAACACTCCGTTTCCGCACTTTAAATCCCTTAGAATCAAAATCTTCAATTTAAGGCAGATGTCAAATGTCAAAACTTTTCGAGCAGAAAACAGCTGCTAAAATATGTAGCTTCTTAAGACGATTAAGAAGTTTGTCAATCAGACTATACCACAAACTGTTTTTATTTCGTCTTTTAGTCAGGCTTTCCTTTTCCCTTCGATCACCCTAATATTAGCATGATTTATGAATTTCGTAATCCGATTAAGCAGCTCAATTCTTCTTATTTTGAAATGCTGTCTGGAAGGAAGAGGGAATTTTACATTATAGTCGATTCCTTGGCTTTACTATCGACGGATAGAGCAACAACATCTTCCCAGTACGACCGTTTTCTTCAATACCCTTGATGTATCGAAATGTAGAGCAGAATGTATTACCAGCTCTCAGCCAGAGAAATAAATCAATACTCTCATTTCCGGGTTTACCACTTTTTTTAAACATTTCTTATTCTTTAGTTATCCAATATCAGTTACATAAAATATTTTAAGATGATTTCCGAACATCGGATTAATTTAAAACTACAATATATGAGGTGAAAATACATGAGGTGCATGAATATTTCTCAAATTTCACTTGACGTAATTTTCATTTGACCGAAAACTATTGACAAGTAATATTTCGAAAACATAGAAATCAGATTAAAAGATTAAATAATTATGCTAAATGAAAATTTGGTAAAATATAAATTATGATAAATGGCAGTTAGGACAAATAAAGCTTGTCAATTGAAAATTCGAATAAATAAAATTGATGTCAAACGCCTATTCGATTACATGCGCCTCGTATTTTGATTCTATAAGTTGGAAAAGGCATTCAGTAAAGAGGGTTGGAAAAGGAGGGACCCCTAAAATAAACCATTATTCTTTTCTAATACTTTTTTCTGCTAATTCTGAAAATAAATGTCATATATTATGCTGGAATTAGATCGAGGTAAAAAGAAACTTGTTTTCGATCGAAAAAAATTAGAAATCCGCAGAGATGCTGGTAATTCTAGTAATTCCGGTTGACTCAGCGGAAAATTGGTGAGATAGGAGAAAAAGGCATTGAATACGTTGACCTTTTCTGCAACTTTCAGACACACGGTATAGTGTTCTAAATCCACGGGGGCGAAATTAAGGATTAAGATCTCTTTTCGCGCTGGTACTACGAACGGTTTCCACCCTCTGTGCATTCTTTGCTCCATTCTTTCCAAGCTTTCGCGCTGCTTGTTTATCTCGCCGAGTTTTTTTAAACCAAATTTTTTACGGAGCAAGCCAATCCTCCTTCCTTACAAAGGAAAAGGTGCAACGTCTTTTTGCAAGACAGTCTCCATCGTTGATTAAGAACGAGTACCTTTCAGTGGACTGAAATTCAAATACAAAATGAAAGGAAACATGTTTTTACTGAGATTGCAGTCTTCATATTTTAATACTAAAAAACTGGATATTTTTGTAGCTCATAATTTTTTTACTTAGGGTTCATACACAAATATATCTTGAAATGGATCAATCTGCGGATTGCAAGTCCAAGGAAAAGTCTCAATTCTGGAAAGAGATATTGCAGAAAGCAATAACACATTTTTTAAAATTTATCATTACGAAATAATGAATCCACTTTCAATAAAGTATAGTAAAAATAAGAAGCATAGTAAAAAGAAACCTTTTCTTTTCCTTCCTAACATCTACCATTGATTTTCTTAATTGCTTTTAAATCGATGGAGCTCAGAAGAATGTGTTCTTTTGTTTTAGTATTTCAACGCGCTTTTATTAGTATTAATGTAAAGCGAAGAAATATTAATTAGTTTCATCGTGGAAAAATAAAATTACGTACTTTCATTGATAACCTTCCACCTTCATGAAGGCTTATAAATTATGGAAGAAAAGCTATTGACCCTGTTTGGAAATCGTCACTGTCGATAAATCCGACGAGGAGTCGAGCGCTCTTCAATTTTTCCAAGCTGGTTTGAACAAGAAAACCAAGTTTTATTGAAACGAATCTCGGTTCGATTATACGACTAAATATCGTTGTAAGAAGGCGAACTTTTTTCGACCTCTGAAAAAACTGCACTTCTCGATTTAGTTTCATTCGAGTGTGCTTCTTACATAACACAATTCAATTTCCCAGCGTTCTTCAAAAGATACTATTTAAATTTTCTGAGAAATGTTTCTACTGCTGTTTTTATACTCGTGTAGCGTAACTTTCGACATTGAAGAGTACATTTTCCGGTCATTTTAGGTTGGTGGCATCAGAATCACTGAGAGTGAAACCCCCTCAGTGTATATCGTTTATATTCAGAATGGAGGAATGACAGAAGGGTCAGAGGGTAGTTTCATGTTGCTCGGAATCAAACTGAACTGAACATGCAGAGGGATCGTTGTTGTTCCCGAATTTCAAGATTTACACGTCCGGGATTGATGGACTCACAGGTCGTGAATTCACACGAGTTTTGTATATCTGCTTATCAGTCATCACCCTCTTTCAGCTATAAACGAACACTTTCGGGCAACTCCATGCTAGATTCATCAATATTGATTTCGTAGATTTTTTTTTAATTTACGAAATTAACTGCACAACTTCTGTTGTTGATAATCGAATTATTTGACTGTGTAACTCGGGTTGAAATTGTACTTGGGTCCAATCGGGATTTAACTAGTTTGCCCTACTTTTATTAGGGGTCTAACTATAAAATTGTAAATAAGGCATTCCTAGAAATAATATAATATAATAGGTATATTACAAATTTCGACGTTTTCAAAAAATTTTAAGTAAAGCATTGTGCTCCATACGTGAATTAAAAAAATAAAAAATGAATATTTTAATAGATTTTATCACATTTGATTAAAATATGGTATATTTTGATTTTTAAAAAATTCTTGTAAATAACTATACATATTTCAATTTTTATGATTTTTCCGTACAAGTTTGCGCCTATGGAAGAAGCTAGGAAAATAATTTTAAAAATTTCTGAAAAGCGCTTTTAAAACTAATTATTATAATTAATATTTCCGGAGTTATTAACATTTTTGTAAACGTCGAAATTTGAGGTTTTTTTGGCAATATCTTTTTATAAAATACAGATTTTAACTTCCCCTTTGGCTTATTTATAGACGTTGAATTTTATTAAATTTAATATAATTATTTGGAGAAAAATTTTTCAATCAAATATTATAAAAATTCAACTGCTAAAATACGCAGGCGTGCCGACAATTTCATAGTTTCCCGAAATAATCAAAAATTATAATACTCATGAGCTCATACTAAATTTAAATGTTCATTGAATCTAGTGCGTGATTTTTATAGAAAACAGTAAATATTTGATTATGAAATTACACATTTAATTTTTTCGTAAAAAATTCCACCCAGAAGAGGTTAATAAAGTGAATTGTTTTCGTATTTTTGAGAAAATCGAATTATATAGAGACCATGTCGGGGGTCGGCGTTGATTCAGTATTTCAAGTTTTACATGCCTGCAATTGTTGGACTCACTTTTCGTGAATATACACGAACTTTTTATATATCCTATTTTTACACCTCTCTCGATTATTACGACTCAATTCTTTCACAGGCTTCTTTCAAAAGTTTTACTGATTTTTACTCGTTTCTAGTCACTCCCTTCTCTTCTTCGAAACAACTGGTTTTCTGCAAACCTTCATGAAAACGATAAAATTTCCGCGAAATGAAAAGCTAAAGTACCTTAAAATCTTTGCAAAGTTTCAATAAAAATACACATAAAATATGTAATTTTGTTTAAGGAGACACTCGAGTAAGTTTACGCGTCGACCAAGGATGCTTTCAAATGCACGAATCCTCCTCCTTCTTTCAATGATATTTTCTTACGTTTTGAGGCAAGTATAGAAGAATCCTAAAGCCATTTGCCTGCAAATTGAGTCTTGGAAATTCTGCAGCTTTGAAAGAATGCATATTCTCTGTAAGTGACGAAGTTTTAGTAGTTTTAGCTAAAAAAAAGGAGAAAAAGAATTTTTGCGAAAGCGATTTTTCAAATTCTATTCCTCAATAATTCAAAAAAAAAAAAAAAAAAAAAAAAAAAAGGAACAGAACGTAAAACACTGATAAAAGAAGAAAGTGAGTATATTTCAGTTAAAAGTTGTCTCTCGTCTCTCCTTTTATTGATTTTAGCACCGGAAGCGAGACAAAAACAGCAATAATATGATTTTTTCTATTTCTATCTCGGCTCATATATTTTTCAAGCATTCTAAAGTGAATCCAATCATTTTTGTACGGAAGAAAGCTTTTCCGTTGTTCGAAAAACTAATTTTCTCTAAAAGCTGTCCAAATTTGAAATTTTCATTTGACAGATATAGACCAGCAGATTAAAAATATTACAATTTGTGTTTACTGTTTTTTGCTTGCAACTTTAATCTTGCATTAAATACAAATTGGGAAGGAGCGTAATACAATATTAAAATTGTGTGAGACTATAGTTCTCTATTTTCCCCTTAGGAAAATGAATTCTATTTTAAATCTAATTTCCGTAATTTTATGTCAGTTTTTTACTACGAGGCATCGATGATTAAATAGGTCGCATGGGGCGTTCCTGATGCACTCTTGGGCGACTGGAAATTATCGAAATCGTGACAATGTCGTTAAAACGCACTATATATATATGAGGGAATAACTTTATTAGCGTTAGAAACCCCGCATCAAAAATAATGTCATTAATGCACGCTTCTGGCTTAAAATGACTATTACTCTAACGAGCCGCTATTACTAAAGCGTTACTTTTAAAGCCGACACGACCCTTAGTCCCTGATCCCTGACGCTCGTTACTTGGAACGGCGATGTCGATGAAATCGTTGCACTTCCGAAGAATTGGAACTTTATGTCGCGATATGAATCCGTGTCGAATTGGTTCTGTCAGTTTCATGTCCACATACACATTTTACACATATACTTCTCATCCAGAAATGAAACACTTGAAATCCCTCTCTGGAGTCTCTCCTCATTAATGGTTGTTGAAAAACGAATCGATAGATCTATATTTCCCATAGGTAGTTTATGAACTCTTCTCAAAGTGAGTCCAAAGTGTACTTTATATTCCGTTTTAACTTTTCATCGTTAAATTTCTAATGTAAAAGTTAAACCTGAAAGAAGTTAAAGGGAAAAAGTTTTCTTGAAAAACATACGTTCAAGTAAAACAAGTTTAAGTAAAAAAGTATAAGTAAAACGGTATATAAGTAAAAAAGTTAAACTAATTGCGATCCTACTCTAAAGTGAATTCAACCGTTTAATTATAAGATTATTTATCTTTTCGTTGCTGGTTTACAAATACCTGTTTAATCTCCCTATCAATTCTTAATTCGTTGCATAATTTGGCATACGGATTTTAGGATTCGCATAAAATTTGTTTCCGGAAAATCGTACAATGTTCCCCTCTTTTCTGCATAAAGAGAATCAGTTATAGCGGATTAAATCTGTTCACATAGGTCTTAAGCTGAGCGATTTAATACTTGATTCATTACTTTGCAGTTTAGTCGGTGTTATATGTGGGAATTATCATGGCGCTTAAATCTCTCAAGTAATGCCTACTGCTGTATTAAAAGAGTTGAATTTTTTTATTAAAAATAACGTCGTTTTTCTGATTAAGTTTGTATTTCCTTTGAATACTGTACTTTTCATTAGTTTTAAAATTTGTAATGTAAATGGGACGACTGAAAATTCGCGAAAAATTAAATTCCCGACACTTTAAAATTCCCAAAATTAGAAAATTCCTGACAGTTTATAAAAATACCGAAATAAAATTTCCCGACACTGGAAAATTTCCAAAAAAATTTTTAAAAATCTTTGAAAAATATTTTTTAAATACTGAATAATTAAAAAATATTTGTTTATTTATTTTTTAGTTAAATAATTTGTTTGGGAATTTTCATACAGTGTCGGGAATTTTATATTGTCGGCAATTTTATAACGTCGGAAATTTTATTTCTCGGTAATTATTTGTTCAGGAATTTTACAGTGTGTCGGGAATTTTATTTTTCTGGAATTTACAGTCGTCCCATGTAAGTGAGAATAGGGATTTAGTGCCCTCGTTTCGTTATTAGTTAAGGCACTAAAACCCTGTTCTCACTTACATTACACATTTTAAAATTAATTAAAATTGCAGCATTCAAACAAAGGACAAACTTTAATGAGAAAAACGACGTGCAGAGATATATTTTCTATCATTTCCGAAAATTTTATCCCGTTTTTAACTATTTTAATTGTTTACTTTAGAAAGCTTCCAATTGTGGAAATTATAACTTCTGACAAAATTACAATTTTTTCCAGAATTATATAGTTGCTAGAACTATAGTTTCCAGATCATAGTTGTCAGTATAGCAAAAAAATAGTGGAACCAAAATTATATTTTTCTTTCGACACGTGGAAAATGTGGACAGAATTTTAATTTTCGAAGTCACACGATCGCAATAAGTTTATCGTGAGCAGAGGAAAAGGGACAGACGAATAACGGTATTACTGGGAAGGTTCAACATCCACGAGTAGTGCATATTAACGAAATGCTATATAGCAATTCTATCATTGCTAGCACTGCATTGCAATTTTTGTATTCCAGTCAACTTGTATTCCCATCTGATATCTCCATTTCAAATTTATCGAGGTTGAGGTGAGTCAATGAAAGCAGAATTCTACGAGTGAATTCAGTAACAATATCGATTATAAATTTATAATCCATAATGTGGAGTAGATAGCTGGCACCAGTCTCATTCCACCGTCTCTGGCTCTGTACTGAAAGAAGGCTTCCCTCTTTCATTACACATCAGCAGTTTTATGCAATCGTGGCGATAATTCTTGCGCTGCTAAATCAAGCATTAAATATCAGTTTCGTTTAATCCACACGAATGCCCTTTTCAGAAAAATATAATGAATTGTAGAATTGTAGATAAAAGTGAATATAAAATGTGCCAAGTTTTTCAATTTGGACTATAAACAGTCCGTACATCCAGCCTTGTTCAAAAAAGAATGGAAAAAGTGAAAAAAAGAAAATTGGAAAAAATTAGATTCGACAATGAAAACTGTATATTTTTCTTTTAATGAAGACAATTTATATTTTTTATTGCGTATTAGAGATAATTGCCCGAGTCGAAATATAGGCCCTACTTTAACGCTTTTCACGCTCTCATTTATAGGGGCTAAGGTTTTGAAGTAGACGCTATTTCAATGCGATTTTTGCTCCTACTTTGGCGCTCTAATGGGCACAAATTTCCAAATCTTCCACTTGGAGCGTCAAAGTAGGGGCTTAGCATATTTTTAAAACGAGTCGAAATATGGTGCTACTTTGACGCTCTATACACACAATAAAATTGTTGGGGCTATAAGAGTATTAAAGTAGGAGCTAAGTTAAATAAAAATTGAAAAAAATATCTTAAAAAACAATTATTAATTAAGAACATGGTTTATTCGCAGTTATATTATGGATATTCTTATAACTAATCGTTATTTGTAGATTTAAACGCTTATATAACAAATAAAATTTCGCATGCAACTCTGGGGGGAATCGAACGCACGACCTACGGGACGCGAGTCCAGTTACCTAACCATTACCCTAAGCTCTCGAGATAGTAGTCCCACATTTTTTCCAGGGTATACTCAATCCAAGCATACACAAATATTAAATTGAACCGCCAGATCGTAGAAGGGCATATAAAATTTTTTAGTCCTAGCACAATGATTTCTCACCCCTTTTGAAATTTTTTTTAAACATTCATGTAAAATTTATTTCCAATAATTCCTTTGATTGCATAATAAAACAATTTGTCGAGACAGAAAAATAATATTGTTTTAGCAACAAAAATTTGCTTTCGACAACAAAAAGGGCTCAGCAAAATTATTTTGTTCCCATTATTACTAAATTTGTTTTCCTATAGTGAAAGATTAACAAAAATATTACAGGGCGAAGGCATATAGGGATATATTTGCGTAATATTTCAACTTATTTTGTATAATCATTCAACAACAATTTATTATGTTTATGCATTTTAAATGAAAAATAATTTTGCTGTTAATTTCTTATTAAGCGTTGAAAACAATTGGTATTATTCATTGAATGCATGAAGATACAAAATAGTTTTGTTTTTTTCATTTTCAACTAATCCTAACTTCTATGCAACTTAAAATGAAAATTGCTCTTTGTTGTTGAATGAAGATGCAAAATTTTATTGAATTATGTACAAAATGTAAAATATAACAAATCTTTTGAAAATTTTGGGTAAAATTCTATGTAGGTCACTAATTTACTTTAGTGAAAAATTCTACTAATTGTTAGTCATTTTTGACTAAAACTTTAGTGAAAAGTTGAAAACTGCGAATTGAAATAGAGAAATGCAACTAATAATTAGTAAAAATGTTCACTAAAGTAAATTAGTGATCTACTTTTCACTAATTCAGATTTAATTAATTATTATTAATTATTTAATTAATTATTTAATTATTCAATTTGAAATGAAATAACAGAAACTAATAAGAATTTTTAAGTAATGATATTCCTCAAACATTAAAATCATAATTATATAGATTAATTGGTAAAAATATATTGCCCTTGAAAATAATCAAACACAATTTATTATCTTTTAATAATGATGCATTATTTTAATATACTGTAAATTGCAAATTTAGAGTTAAATTTTGAGTTTAAATTTTTCAATTTAAAGATTAAGAAGTGTTTAGAGATGAAATAGAAAAATTATTTTTTAAATTTAGGGATTAAAGAGTGTCTAAAGAGGAGTTAAAAAAATATTGAAGATCTTCAAAGTAGGGGCTAAAAATGATGTAGAAGCAAAACAGAATGAAAATGTCTTTAGGAGCTGCTAAGTAGGAGCTAGTATAATAAGCAGCCGCAAAGTAGGGGCAATACTTCCACTTGGAGCGTCAAAGTAGGGCCTATATTTCGACTCGGGTGTGCTTTGTAGGTAAATTTTCAATCGCTCAAATTACGAAGGATTGAGTTATCAATTTACAGGATGATTAAATCTGATTTTCTGAATGAGGCTGATGAAATCTGAAGTTCCACAGGCTTCAGATTGATAAACCAGTTTAAAAACGAATAATTTGTTTTATGAATTAATAATATATAATAGTATAAAGTTCTCTCAAAACCAAGTTAAATGGTTGTATTATTCAATCGTTATTTGATATTACAGTGCAAATCGCTTCGTTAAAATTTTTACAATAATACACCTTGTCTAAATTTCATTGTAAAATATTGTATACAATGTCCTCAAACATTATTTCAATAACACAAATACTGATGTACAGATATTTGCTCCGGGGAGAATCTGCCAGGATTTTCATTTCATGGTAAAATTCCTGCAGAAGTAAACCGTTTAAATATGATTAAAATTGTAAAACCAGACTACACCTGTAAACTAATTATGAAATATCTCATTCGAGAGGTACATGCGTATCTTTTAAAATACTGAAAAGATGAGTTTTCTAAATGAAAATAATTTTAATTAATTCGCAAAGTGAATTTTAAATTAGAACTCTTTCTGTGGCTGTGAAATACAAAAAGTCTCGAAAAAGATTTATGTAAAGAGGAAAAATGTTCCTCTCTATGTTTGTATAATTTGACAAATTATGATAATTTATACATAATTAAAAAATCATTAAATATGTCATTAAAAAATAAAGATTGGCCGATTTAATGGACGTGGTCCTTAAATGAATTAAATTTCGATAGATAATTTTTTTTTTTGTCTCGATATCAAATCTGAGAATTAACCAGACAAGCAGAAAAAAAAGTTACCCCGTTAATTTTGATAAATCGAGTGAGAATTTGTTCCTATGAATTCAGTCGAATGATTTTTCAACTCTCGGCGAGCATAGCAAGGACGAACAGGAACTCCACTTGAATTTAGTAACGAACAATTTTCCCATTGTTCTCTGGCGAAAACTACCCTGGACCTATTTGACTCGTATTTTACTCTCCCTTTTGGCTCTCATTTTCTCTTTGTCTCCCTTTCTCACTCTCTGCCTATCCATTTCTGTGGAAAGCTAATTTGTAAAAGTTCGCAAAACACGAAGAATAAATACGTTCTTCTGCCTAACGTGCAGCTCGTGCAAAAGCGCCACACTATATCGGTGTCGTTCGTCATGCACGAGGCAAAAGTAACGATATTATCGTCGTGGTGACATAATTGTTCACCTAAATGATAAATAGGTAGTTGCAAATAAGCGATCCTGCCATAACGTCACGCTATATTGATCGTAAGCAATGTTACCTGATCGTTATGAAACATTTATCGAAAAATTCGAACCCATGTTAAAGTTACACATATAAAGAACTAATATCAAAAAACGAATCAGAAAGTACCGAAATTTATGATTTACATAAGAGGATTAGACACATTTTTTATGTGTAGATTAGGATGGTCCTTATTTATTCTTGGTAGATTTTTTTTTTCGAATTTCTTTGGTCTCATCCCTCTATTTTGTTGGTATGACCAAAAAAATGATCTAAACCAAATTATTTTTTCAAAATTTACAAAATGAAGAACCCCTAAATTTGAATCAAAATTACAATTTCCATAATTTATTTAGAAAGTACGTGATGAGAATGAGAAATTTTTTTTAACTCATTATTTCTTTGTTTCTCGATGACAACTTTTCAGGTGTCAATTAAAAGGCTGCTGTTTTTAAAACGTCATTTCGTTTTTAAAACGTTATTCGGCCTGAATTAGGACGTTTCTAGGACGTCCTGAAAACGTCTTGGGACATTTGTGCCCAGTGGGCTTTTAATTGACACGTAAAAAGTTGTCATCGAGAAACAAAGCAATAATGAGTTTAAAAAAATCTGCCCGCTTCGCGGGCACATTCTCATCGCGCGCTTCGCGCTCCGTGTTACGCGCTTCGCGCGCTTTTGTGCCCTTTGTGAAGCTTGCGCTTTACAGGACGCTTGAACCTATATGTTTTTTTTTTAAATTTAATTAAATTATATATTTTGTATATATAATTTATATTTTTTAATTTTAATTTATTTTTTTATATTTGTAATTTATATTTTTATATATTTTTTAAAATTTAATTAAATTAAATTTAAATTAAATTAAATTACAGCTTTGAATGCAAAATTTAACTAATTTACTTAAGGTTCTATCGACCTTAAGGAGCACATTCTCATCAGGGCACTCGCGCTTCGCGCTCGATATTTGATTTAAACCTCGCGCTCCGCGCTCGGCTTTGTTTAACAATATTTTTCACGATTAAAACGAAAACTACTCATCCTATTGAAAAATGGCCAAAGGAGAACTTGTAGATCTTTTTAAGGCCAATAATTATGTTTCTTATCATTTTCTCTGCATCTCGCGTTTTTTGGCTCAAAATTTTAATTTTCGATTTTTTAAGGAAATTCAAAAAGTTTTTATGCGGATCCTATAGGGCGTTCAAAAAGAAACATTTTTCATCTTTAGAATTTTTTTCATATCGTTCGTTTTTTGGCTTCTAATATATGTTTTCTTTCATTTTTTTGGATTTTCAAAATGTTATAAGTCTTTCAATTTTTTTTTTAGCCAAAAAAGTCATTAAGAAAAATTGTTCGACTTTTTGCGTACTACGAACATACGTCATTAGAATTTTTAGATTAAAAAAAAAGTGGTTTCAAAATTTTTCAAAATGCTCCAACTTTTTGAATGTTTATCCAAAATGGCTGGCCAACGAACTTGACCTTCATTTTAGGACACTTAAAGAGTATACTAAAGGACAATCCAATCTGTCAATTCTTTCGAAAGTTATCGTGCTCACAAACTAAAAATCTACAGCACACACACACACACACACACACACACACACACACACACACACACACACACACACACACGCACGCACGCACGCACGACAGACACATTCGTAAAAACCTGTTTTTCGGGTTCAGGGGGTCCCAAAACGTGGACATTTGACAAAAACTGTGGGGGGGTCAAATTTTACACAAATATAATACCTTCTCTGATGAGAATGTAAAAAATTAAGATAGATAATAAGATAATAGATAATAATAGATAATAAGGAAGATAGTATTACTCTATCTTGAGAAGTAACAGGTAACTAACTTAGATATTAAAGGTAATCTCTATAAGATCTCCTCAATAAGACTAAGAGGGACTTAGATCCAAATATAACATCTCCGATTACAAAGCGGTGGATTCAAACTAAATAGTTACTGCAAATTGGAACTGTGTTGAGAATTCAGTCTCTCCATAAAGAGATTCTCGAGACAATGATCTTCTCAGGTTTCAGGTTCTGTACTTACTTTTAATACAAATCTATAATTATCAAAGATTTCAACATATTCGAGATTCTAAGCAATTATTGTAATTAAATAATTCAGCTGTCGATTAATTTTCCACTAATTCGTCTCTGAAACGTATTTCAGATTTTAAAAAACGTTAATGAAATATTTTGGAAACTTTGTCCTATTCAAAAGTCGACGACGCAGTGAAAAATTTCCATAACTAATTTTTTCCATGAATGTTTTCAAGAGAATTAGCCATTGGCAAAAATTTAGCTATTAATGTCACGAGAAGTCGTATATTTGAGGATTGATATATGAACAGAAGGGCTGGAAATGTTGTAAATGCATAGCAGAAACACTTCTGTGGATTGCATTACGCATTAGAGAAGATCCAGCTGGCAGAGAGCCAAACAGGTGTTTTCAGAGATTATCAGAAACAAATTCAATACGAAAAATAGATTTCGTTCTGTTATTTTGTTAAATCAGGACAATTTCACTTTAAAATTTAGAAATTACAACAGTTCTTCTCCCAAAATTTGCTCCCATGTTTAATTTCAAATTATGTTTGAAAAGTTGGAGAAACTAGAAGATTTCTTTCATTTTTCGGGCTCCAAATTCGTTTCCAATTAAGGTGAGAATTTTTGACAGCGATAAAGCCTCAAAACTTTTATGAGAAATTTAGATTCAAAAGTGCTTGATAAGTCGCTTGGTTGGCGAGAATTATGCATCAGTATAACCGCTTGAATACCGGCAAAGTTTAGCGGGAAGTTATAAAACTTGTCTGATATGTGATATACACTTGCACCTCCTACAATCTTTTGTATCGACTTTCATAAGGTTCCAATAATAATATCCAATAATATAGATTTCTAAATATATCGCTTTTTAAAATTAGCAATAAATTTCTTTTATCTCTGAGAACTAACAATTACACAAGCAAAAAAAAAGTATATTGGACAAAACTATAGTAGAACTCCAAAATTTTTTAATTTTCAGCTTATCAGTTTTTTTAAAAATTTTTTTGAAGAGATTTTAAAGGATTTAAGGAGATTTTAAGTCATTTTAAGCAATTTTAAGGGATATCAAGTGATTCTAAAGAATTTAAAGGGATTTTTAAAGAATTCAATTAAAAAGATTTTAAAATCAATTAAAATAAATTAAAAATTTTAAATCAATTTAAAACATTATCGGCAAAAATCTGGTGCATTTTTTAATTAGGGTGGTTTTATTGAATTTAAAAAAATATATATAAATATCTAATGATATTACGAATTTTTCCCTGTCAAATTTTTTTTCCTCCGACTAATCTATAGATGTTTTCTTTGATTTTTGAAAAAAAGATTGAATAAAATAAAATAAAAAATAAAAAATAAAAAATAAAAAATAAAAAAAATGGATAAAGTAGAAATGGATCAAAAAGAAGTTAAAGTAGAAAAATGGCGATTTTTCGATAAAATATAAAAAATTCCCATTCCTTAATGAAATTTCCGAATGAGTCATTTCTTATAAATTTATTATAGTATAATATTCTTACGTACGATCAATAAGAGGATAATATTATACTCTTTAAAAAATTTTTAAAAACCTAAAATATTCAACGAGTCAATCCATTAAAAGCAGCAGTTTGATTAATTATGCAGAAAGCAGACATAAGTCAGACTTTTTCGTTTATAAATAAGGTTCATCAAAATTTTGAAAAAGCTATAATAATTTAATTAATGTTCTTAATAATTTATCTTCAGAATAACAATTTAGAACTCTCACGTCACGCAAAATGAAATCTTTTACATTATTTCTATCTAACTCTTTAATATTTCAAGCTGTTGCCAAAAAATTGAGAGATTCAAGAACCCTGATTCTGATCCAAGTGAGGTTGCCATATAATAATCATATTTCTTGAATTGGTTAGAGGGAATATTAATGATGCTGGATTAGACCTTTCGATTTTGCAGATATTAATTCAGATCTGTACCTTCGTCAGTGGACTTGGTCTTTTTGGAACTCGGTTCTGATGAAAAAAAAAAAAAAAAAAAAAACCAATCTCTAATTGAAGTAGACGATAATTAGAGTACGCTTAGAATAGGACGGGATTTCGTTCGCGCAAATAATGATCTTTCCATTATTCACATTGATATCCTTCAACCAGCCATTATCCACCTCAAGGTTCTTATTATCTGCCATTGTTCTCTTCTTTCACTTTTGCATATCTAGTATAACTTCAGTATCCAGTGCAGTGAATTTCCTCAGATGCTTCAGTGTCCTCATATCTTACAAACAATGGTGGTATATATTTTGAAACATTAGTCACACCGAGACGGTGAAAAAGAAAATAAGAAAGACTGCCCGTATATGTCTGCAATGCAGACCTAGTTTATGGATGCGCGACAGATAATTCACCCTCATGATAATCTTTGTCAAGTGCCACGGAAAACGGAGACAGACTCAACGAGCAACTATTAACAATAAAATCATTTCAGAGTAGAAAATCTAAATTATAATACTTATAAAAATTATTTTACTCTTGCTTAATTCTTTGATTCGCCAGATCAGGAGTTTTACTCTTGGATTAGGAAGATTTCTGGACTTTTCAGGAGCTTTAAAATTCGAAAGGTATTTTTTTGTAAATTTTACTTTTTCATAACATGCGATTATAAATAATCCACAAAATTTTTCTTTTAAACCTTAATTCTCACATTACAATGCAGAAACAACAATATTTCTTTCTTTCTCCTGTTTATTCATGACTGAAAAGTTCTGGACTTTCAAATGAACGAATTTTTATATTTATTGTATTTTAAACTAAATTGTATTAAAAATTAGATAGTTTTTCTCTTTGTAAATCACAATTCGCTCCCATCTCTTTCAACCCCTGCTTGTCTTTCCCTTTTTATCTCTCACCTATTCCTGATACCATGATACTCATTAGTACATCTTTGGCAAATAGAATAGAATTTTTTATTACAGTAAAGTAACGATTGGCAATCAACTTTTGCGTAACCAATCGAATAAATGAAAAATGTTTTCCGTTTTACGAATAATGGTACGTTAACCAGTAATTTTTTTAATAACTGTTATTGAGGAAAAGACTGAAAGTTGCGTGGAATCGATTTATCATAAAATACAAACGTAAAAAAGGTTTCACTATAAAACATGCGATAAAGTCACGAATTTTACTACTTACATAGTTTAGGTGCGAGCATAAACTCTGCAAATAGTTTTTTCTTTGGTGTTGAAAGGAAATTTGAATTGAGAAAAGTATCAATTGCTTTTTCAGAGTTTAAAGTACAAATTTTACTGAGAAATTGTAATTAGCTATTTCAGATTCTCATTAAAATCTCCTAATTTGTTGAATTGTCTATTATTTCTTTAATAAAGTATCTCACACGCATATTATCACTTCGCTTCCTGATGGATTCCCTTCATACGTTTTATGTAAATTTTTGCAAATGACTGAGACTAGAGACTAAAATTCATCTACAGCGTTGTAGGGGAATATGTATAAATGATTGCAACTTAATTTAGGGGAGAAATTTCGAGTTAGTCGAACTCGAGTAGTTAGTGAAACTTGAATCGATTTCACACGTGTTATGAGACAATTTATTTGGGGGTGAGGTGAACTCAAGTATGAAGCGAGGTATGAAACGAGGTATGAAGCGAGAGTCGCATGAGAATAAGCTATAAATTTTAGTCCCTTCTTATCAATCGAAGCTTCACGATAAAAGCGAAGATTCAGGATAAGAATGTATTGAATTTTATTTGATGACAGTCATAAAGATGAAAACAATCAAATGAGAATTTTTATTTTGTATATTTTTGATGATAGAAAAAAGAGCAGAAAAAGCGAATTGGAGAATAAAAAGGCCTTAGCCGAATATATTCATGGTTAAAATCTGAGGGCAATTTTTTTCATCAAGGAGAAAATTTAGGTCAAATGCTGTTCTATTTTCCTTTTGTCATGGTTTATAGTCCTTTTTTTCTTTAATACTTCCTCTGTTATGTTCTTCTATGTTCTGTTCTTCTCTGTTCTGTTCTTCTCTGTTATGTTTTGTTCGTTGAAAAGAATTAAAAATACCAAAATGCTTCTTCCTTTGTTTTTTCCTATTAAGAGACTAAGCAGTGGTTTTTAAAAAAATAAACTGGACTTGCTAGACGAGACTATTATTTTTCAAATGTTTGGAATTCTGTGCAGGCTGGGAAAGACTCTTCATAATAAAACAGTGTAGATAATGAGAGCTAAGAGTGTGAAAGAATCCTGACCCATTGCACGAGTTGCATATTAATGTGTACACAATCTGTTCAAGTCACTCCCGAACGAGTTAAAAAGCTTAGCTGTTATTCCACAACTCGTACTGCCCTTTCTCGTTCGTATCTTTTGTTTGTTTGTTCTAAAACGCGGCTTTTATTAAAGGTGCAAAAAAAGAGTGCTGCACAGGGAGCAGCAATAAAAGTATTGCATCCGTTTGTGTTCCTAGAACAGCCATAATATTTGCATCTCCTGCAAAACGATATTACTGTGTAAGGAAACCGTAAACTGTAAAAGGGGAAAAAATAGCATGAGCAGAAAAGCTCTCCTGTACCACAATAAAAGGGACAATCACTTTTATTCATATCTTTTATATTTATACAAATTCATTCATACTTATTGAGGGTGCTGATATAAAAGGAATAAGAGTATATTATTATTATTATTATTATTATTATTATTATTGTTGTTGTTGTTGTTGTTGTTATTATTATTATCTAAAAATTAAGAAAATTAATTTTCTCAATTGTTAAATTTCAGGAGTTAGGAAATCTTAGATTTATGAGTTGAACAGGGAGTTCCCCTAACAGAAAAAGTTTATAAATTTATCGCTTTTGCAATAATAAATATTTATCTTGGTCAGCAATGTATCAGGAAAGTTATCTTATAAAGTTGATCACACGCCATAATATAATTTAATGAAACTTATTTGTTCAATCAGTGTGATCTATACTGTGGAAAATTCCTTGCTCTTATTTCTTAAGCTGGAAATTATTCACCCTTGGCGCCGAACAAGCTTTTTAAAGGGGAAGCTATGTTTACCCTCGGCGTGCTATCTCGAATATCTAATTGAAGTATAGTGAACCCCATTTATGTTTTTTCCTGTTAGTAATAAAGAAAAATCATTTCGATAGTATACTTTATGTGTGCATATTAATTACTAGTCTTCATCATCATCATCATCATCATCATCATCATTATCATTTCTATTAAAAAAAGTATTATAAAAAACTTATAATTAAAAAGATAAAGTGGAATATCGACTTTTTCTCTCTCGAAAATGTTAGACTGACTGACCAACGTCTATGGTTTAAGGACTTACTCCATGTAAGAAGTGATTCTCGAGTTTCCTTAATTTCGTTTTCTCGTTTTTTTCTCTTATTTTATACTCGTACTTACGTCGTGTTCCGCGGACATTTCGCACAATTAATTACGGTTATAAAGGTAGTGAGAGGGTGAGGAAAAGCGGATACGGTTCTCAACCTGCTACTATCCATGGTAATTGTGGAAAGTGCTCGTTAAACGTGCTAAATTAACCTGTAGCCACCTTCGTCGTATTACTTTATAACTGAAAGTTGTTCACGTTACAAATAAGTTGAATTAAGAAGAGTCAGATAGAAAAGGACACTAATGAGAAGTTCGCGTGTCGAGACTCAATTTAGTCACTCTCGAGTCACTGTCATCATCGATAACGTCACCGGACGTTATGAAAGTATCAATGTCACATCGCTTTCAGGTTTTGATTTTGCTTTGCAAGTCTAATAATTAATCTCAATAGGGACGTGCCTAATTTGTCACGGCAGAAAAACTTTACTCATTCCAGGCCGATGCGCTAAAAAGAAACTTTGTCCTCACGATTCAAACCACTTTGGCCATCAGCTTGAAATAAGTACCTGTCCCTTTTCAACCTTGATTACAATATTCTTTGGGGAACTATTTTTAAATTTGATTAAAGTTAGTTATTAAAAATCCCATTTATCTTTTCCTTTAGTAGAGCTACTTTTTAATTATTATCTTTCCCATTAACATTAATTATTATGTTTCCCATGTTACAGCAGCAGACAAATGTCTTTCAGCCAACAGAATTCTGCGAAAAGCATCAAGGATTGTAAAACTTATCTAGAAAGTTTTAAGACTGTCTTCAACACCTCAACTCTTATGGCTTAAGCAAAACGCTTTGCAGACTTAGTCAGCTACATCAATGTTTACTTTGGGCAAAATCCTGTTATGCATACACAGCACGTTCACTTCCCACATGTTTCTTTCCACCATTGTTAGATGCATCTAACTGTCTAGGAAGAACAATTGCAATTTCCACATTTGCATATGATATATCTAGAGAAAAATTCTCCTCTACTTTGAATATCAACCTACATTTCTTAATGATAGAAGATATTATGTATTTAATCCGAGTATTTAATTAATAAGAGTCTTAAAATACAATTCATTAGAAATTCTCATTGGAAATTACTATACTTAGAGGACATGTAATCCTATCATAAAAAATCTAATACCTTCTCTGATGAGAATGTAAAAAGAGGTTGTGATTATATCGAAAATAGATTCTCGCAATCTCGTCATCTTAAGCTTTATCCTCTCTTCATCTATTGGTTGGATTTTTATTCGCCATTTATATTGTAGAATCGAGTTCAGAGCTGCCAACTGCTGGAGTCTAAATGATTCGTTTTGAGTATCCGCTTCGCAAGATTGCCACGATATTAAAACATCTTAAGAGATTTTAAGAGATTTTAAAGATTTTAAATGATAATTAAAAATGTCAAGTAATTTCAAAACATAAAAAATATTTTCGAATCCTCCTATGTATTTACAAATGTGTTACCATTAGAATCATGAGATTTTATGAGATTATAAAGTAAGTTTAAGGGATTTGACGATATTTTGTGGAATTTTAAGTAATTTGAGAAACTTTTAAGAGATTTTAAGGCATTTTAGGAGATATCCAGTAATTTTAAGTACAGAGCCCTGCATTAATGCCTTCCTTTGTAAACATATCAACTCAACCCTGGTTTCCATAAGATTCTAATGGAAACCAGGGTTGGGTTGACATGTTTACAAAAGAAGGTATTAATGCAGGGCACTGTACATTTATTTTCAGAAATTTTAAAAGATTTAGTGAGATAATATTAGGTTTTCAAAAATTTTTAAGAATTTAACGAAATTTTATGGAATTTTGAGTAATTTTAAGTCATTTTAAGAAATATCGATTGATTTTGCGAAATTTAAAAAGAAATTTCATAAGCTTTCATAAGATTTGAAATCCCTTGAAATTCTGTGAAATATTTTAGTCCTTTGAAATATATTTATATCCTTATTTCGAAACCTCTAATTTATAGAAGTAGATTTTCTTGCAGAAATAAAATGATTGATACAAGTTTCTTTTGAAAATTATCATAAACATATAAATCAATGAAGAAGACGCATGACATATTCTGTAGTACATTAAAATTATGCAATTACATTACTGTGAAATGTAATATCCGACATTCATTGACAATGTACAGGAGCTTTTCTATACACAGAAGGAAACCTATACAAATCGATCGGGCAGTATCAGGTTTCATGGTATATTCAACGAATGCACATCTAGATCTAATGCAATTCATGTTGAGTAGCAGCAGCATAACGTTGAATTCCCAAGGGAGCTTCCAATTATGCATCGTGTCCAAACGCAGTCCAAACCCACTCAAATAAGATTACGTGCTGTGCCTTACACTTTCCAGTGTATACGCTATTGTACAAGGCGACTAAACAAAGTTTCATCTCCCTTGTGTATTCTGCTTTACCAACATCGTAGGACAACATTCACTTAAAAGTAAAATATTAACTAACCGAGCAAGTTCCGTTTCCTGAAGGACATTCGAACCTCTTGCAAATTAATAATGTTTTAACGTATTCCTCAAGCGGATATAAAGATTTGTTTTCTTTAGCATATTTCATCAGTGCAGCTTACTTTTAGGAGAAAAGGAAGATAAATTTCCAAAAACGTGTCGCCCTAAACTTTTATATAGAAACTTAACTTTCTTATTTCAAGTGAATTTATGAAATTTTTTAAGTTTAATAAGCTCTAATTAAAAGAAGGGTTTAAAATGGGTAGAGAAATACGACCTCTTTAAACAAATTTTTCAAGCTCACGTGAATTGGAATAAAAAGATATGATGGCACGTGACCGGGTGTTCTATTTAATATATGTATAAAATACGTAGCATCATGAATCTTTCTAAAGATTTTCTTTAACTGAAAAATAAACACACGCCGTAATATGTATGTGGGAAAAAGTCTGGAGTCGGTTAGGTAGTTTAAGTGGCTTCGGTACAAATTTAAATTGGGCTTAGAAATTTTACAGAACCGCAAGTGAAAACGTTCAAACTCGGTTACAAGTTTAAAGCGAACTGGGAAATGTATTTGTGAATGCAGGAATGGGATGAATTTATTGGAAAACCGTTTAGTATACTAAATTAAATTTCTATTTCGAGATTATATTATCATATGTTATGTTTATATGTACATATTACACATGAGGAATTGCTCCCATTCTGTAATCAGCAAAAGTTTCGTTAATATTCTGCGCTGCTAGTGAAATAATATTTATTATTAATCTAAAGTTAATCTGCATTTTGTAAAATTTTGGTTCATATTTTGTCGAGAAAGCAGAACATTGACTTTTGAGATTGATTATTGAGTTAATTAATTTGAAATCTATTGATAATATTCAAATATTATACTAAGGATCAGAAATGTTTGTTGCTATAATATATCAGACACAATATGTATACATGAGAGATATATGTATACTCAAGGGATTTTTATGCGAATCTTATATACAGGTTTTCAACTCACCGACAAAATAAAAATAAGAAAATATTTGATCAACATATAAGATACAATTTTACGATAGGGATGATTTACAGTGCACATCCGATACATCCGATCAGATATTCATAAGGCAATCACAAGCTGTTTGTTTGGTTTTATTATATTATGGATACTTACAAATTTTCTTCATCTCACAAGGGAAATAAAACATACATACCTTCAAGCGAAGACGATTTTCGTTTTAGTTTATCATTCGACTTCACCCCCTTTCGATTTCACTGAATACTAAAGGTTGCAAATTCATCAGTAACTGGAAGATTTTCCAAGCATTTATTGCGGACACTATATGGACTATGGATTGAACTATTTCCGGTTCGCCATTTCGGCAGTGCTTCGATAACGAGCCGAATGGCTTTCCACATGGATATTGTGCAAACGAAGGTTATCTCCCTCGTATCGTAGTGCGAACGAGTGATAGAGTTCTCTTCCTATTGGTCCTGAATGAGCGGATAGTCGGATCTACTGGTAATCTACTTTCACTTAAAGCAGGATGAACGGTAACTATTGAATTGGAACCAGTAGATACTCGAGGCGAAATCGATCTAGAAGGATTCGACGTACCGGAAAAGATTTACGCACACATGCTTTCGTCCCACTACCCTCTCTCAATTCCACCTTTGTTATCGAACAAGTGAAAACTCTTCATTCCACAATTACGTTTCCACTCTGTTTTTTAGTAATGGAAGCAACTTTGAATTTTTACCTTTTGTTACCAGGAATAAAAGCATTCTTCCACTTATGGATTACATATTTAAAGCACTAGCAATAGCGGGAAACATATTGCGTGGACAATTTATTAATAATATTCAAATACAAAAAAGATACAAAATTACATGATTCCAATTTGAAATTCAACAATTTTATAAGCTCTTAAAATAAACATTTTTTTAATGAATGAATTTTAAAAATAAATAACTAGTATTTTTGCTCAAAGTGATCAATCTTGTGATAAATTTGAAAACTATCTTCAGAATATTTTCGTTGTCAAAACGATTGCTGTCGAATTTTATGAAATTTACTGTGATTTTCAGAAATTTTAAGTAATTTGACCAGTTTTTGCGTAATCTAAAGAAATTTAAAGGGATTTCGTGATTTTACTGAATTTTCAGGAATTTTCAAGTATTTAACGAGATTTTTCATGGGATTATTTTCATGGGATATTTTTAAGGAATATCAAGTGATTTTACGAAATTTAAAGGAATTTCATGGATGGAATTTTAAGTAATTTTAAAAGATTTAAAGATATTTTGTGAAATTGTAAGTAATTTTCGGAACTTTTAAGGGATTTTAAGAAATTTATTGTAATTTTATAGAATCAGGAATTTTAAAGTATTTCACGAGATTTCATTGGGTTTAAAAAATTTTAAGGAATAACATGTGACTTTGCGAAATTTAAAGAAATTTCATGAGATTCCATGGGATTTTAATTAATTTTAAAGTATTTTAAGATATTTTGTGGAATTTTAAGTAATTTTAGGAACTTTTAACGCATATCAAGGGATTTTATGAAATTTCAAGTATTTTAAACGATTTAATGAGATTTCATGGGATTTTAAATAATTTAAAGAAAGGCGATATTTACTGGAATTTTCTCGGGATTTTTGCGATATTTTATGGGAAATTAAGTAATTTTAAGAGTTTACAATTTTAAGATTTATCGAATGTTAAGTGATATTACGAAATTTAAAAGAATGTCTAGATTTTGTAGGATTTTAAAGATATTTTAAGGAATTTTATGAAATTTATTAAAATTCCTGAAATTAGACAAAGAATTACAAGTTTTTATATTTCACAAATTAAAAATTCTGAATTATTTTGCATTCTTTTGAAATCTTTTAAAAGATTTTAAAATCCTTTGATTTGAAATTGCTTAGGATCCTCTGAGTTTTTTTTTTAGCAAAAGGGGTGCAAAACCGAAAAATTCATCGAGCGCAAAGCACGTGGATCATAGTTGCTAATTTCCTAAATATACCTATTACTTAAATTACATTAGCTGATAAAAAATAAATTTAAACAAAATTCTTTTAAAAAAATGGAAAAACAAAAAAACACATCATATGATTATCATATTACTGTTTTTAAAAACTCAAAAATCATTTTTTAAAAATCACTAGTGAACAGAAATCTTCCTAGCAATATAAGAAAGCATATTTAAAGAAAAAACACTTGGGAAAAGTCTTCTGTTACGAAAATACTTGAACAAAATAAAACCAATAAAAAGAATTTTGCTGTGCTACACAGGAAAGAAAGTTTCCTCAGTCAGCGAAATGCAGGTTAAGTCTCAATTTACATTCAGGACAGGGAGTGTCCTCTTTCCATCGACCAATATGAATGATAAATGAAAGTGCAATGAATTCGGTCTAGTTAAATTATACAAGCAACTAATATAGAGTAAATTGTGACTCGTTACAAAATAATAATGAGTCATTACAATACCAATTTATTAAGAAACATGTTTAAGAGAATGAAAAATTGCAGTGTGCAGGTGCTGTTTCGAGAATGGAAGAAAATAGAAGAAAATGTGGGACATCCTACGAGAGGAGTAAAAAGATCTTTTATCTCTTGGCTCTTATCTTTCACATAATGTACTTTTAATTAAGACTAGCCGTCTTCTTCTTATTGCATTTTCTACTGTCTTAGCAGAAGCTTAAGGTCGAAAATAATTATTATTGTTAAAGTGTACGCCAACGCGCTTTAAAAGGAAATACATCTAATTAAAAAGAGAGTTCTACTGATCTCATTATAGCTTCTAGTTTTTTTACTCATTTTACAAAAAAAAATGCGTTTGAGCAAAATCAAAAGCATTTTTCCAACTATCTCAATAAATCATTTGCTTGGAGTTTAATCAAATTGATGGAGAATAGGATGTTTGTACGACAACTTCTAATAGGAATAAGTAGCATCGGGTAGTGGGTTGTAAATTCTATTTAAGTCACATATATTATATGATTCATAAATTTTCACTTTGTACATGTTTACTCTAAGCTAAGAGGGAACAACGACGAAACGCGAGTGCGAATAAGCTGATAGCACCGGATATGAGGGTAGTTGTAATAAATGCTATATAGAGGACTTTACGGAAAAATATTAATGGCTGTGCACGGTTTATTGATTTTTAACTGTTTCAATTTCTTTATCGACTATATTTTATATGTATTATAGTTAGAAAGGTCCTTTTTGGATATTTTTTGCAAACGTCACTTCAATGGTCCTATTATATAGACGATTCGCTTGCATTTGACGTTTACTGCATTTATAATCATCTTTTACGCTTGGCATAAAATTTCAAATATTATCTGCGGGAAAAATATACAATTTTGAATTTTTATGGTAAAAGCTCGTTTATTCGGGCTTGGAAATATTTGATATCTAAAAATACTTCAAATATTTAATTTTCTATTTTTAATAGAATTAATTAACTCCTGAATTCATCCGAATAACAAAATAATAAGAATTTAATCCTTTTAATATAAAAATGCGTCACAACATCTTTTTGGACAATTTTTTTACATTCTTTAGAAGCTTTCGAGGCAAAAATTGGGGAGGATGAGAGGAATGATAGTTTGTAAAATTATCCGTAATTTTATAAATCACTGATAAGTAGGTTACTTATTTCTGAAGTTGAATATCTCTCAACATTATATTTTATAAATTTAAGCAAGATAAAGGATTTACTTCTGTATATTCAGTTGGGCATTCAGATGCTAATATTGTGAAGAAGCATTTCCTCTTTATAGAGAACGAGTCGTCTAAATCCAGACTTAACCCAATTACATTTTTATTGTGCATAAATACTGCAGTGAGCATGAATAAAACTAAATAAGCTTTCGCATTCCTATGCAAGGAAGCATTATAATTAGTTTTGAGTTTCAATGATGAAGCAACAATTCGCAGATGGACAAAATATTATCTGCAAACAATTGAAAACTGCGTCGACTACATTCAGCATACAGTTTTCAACTGTCTGCAGCATTTCTATTCTATCTTGTCTGTTCTATCTTAAAAAAGTCATGTTACCAATTATATCAAGTCTATTCTTGTCGAAAACCTGATTGGTTTTTGGAAATTGCGCGAATCATAATTGCTAGTTATACAAAAAATCTCTGTTATTTTTTGTGCATAAACCCATAACGTTATAATAATCCCAAAAAGATAAATTTCGATAAGGCTTAGAACCAATGAAGGAGGGTCTTCAAAGTGTTTCACACCTTTATTGTCATAAGAAAATTGTTTTCTCATCTGTCACGTGCAAGGTGTGCCTCCGTAATGAACTGCCATTCATCGCACTTTTTCTCGAGGAAGAACAAGAGAGGAAATAATACTTAAGCCGGAAAAACCTGCTTATAAGTTCATCTTATACAGAGATACCTCGTTCTAGGCTTGTAGAACCAGTTCATTTATAGCAGTGCCTTCATCCCAACGAGGTACTGTGTGAGCGAGCTTTAAAGGATCGAAGTTGAAAGCGCCAACGCCACCCAAAGCTCCTCAATTGCATAGATATATCCATTCCATATATAATAGTTATATACTATATATATACATATATATGTATATGAGTGTAGAGTCCCTTACTAAATTATTGAACGTGCTGCTCTACTTGCTCCGTAAGGGTGCGGCTAACCCCAGAATTTGTTTCAGGTGAGCTTGTGTCGATACGAGCCTCATTTCATTTCCTCGCCCACAAAGTTTACTTTACGGCTTCCTCGATACTCTACGTGACCAACATTTGATTTTCTACATGAGATTTTAGTAAAAGATGCTTATCAGAATTGAAATCCGATACTTTTAGGAATCTAGGGTGACTTTTTAGCCAGAGGGTTGACTAAACTGATCTTTTTACTCTTTTATGTAGGTATAATGGATCTGTATTTTACATTTTTCAAATAATCTTCGGACGGAGTTTGGTGAACTAAAAATGTTATGTTGCAGATTGTAGAAACAATAAAGGGGTTGCAGGGTGTCTACTATTTTTCGGCCACCAAATTCCCGGTTATTTCCCGGTTTCCCGTTTTTTCTTTTTTTTTTATCGAAAACATTAAATTTGATTCCCGGTTGGAATTTGTATTCCCGGTTTTATTTTAATGGCTGGCTAATTCCCTGTTTTCCCGGTAGTAGACACCCTGGGGTTGTTATTGCACGACCGCACATTGGGAATAATTACTTCAGTATTCTAAGCACTTTAAGGTCAAAGAACTTTCCAACTGTCGAAATCCATGAGAGGATTCCTGTATTCATTTCGAACCGAGTAGAAGATTTCGTGTACTTGTACATGCTGCATTAAACATGGCTGTTTAATACGTATGCATCGCACGTAGGTATGTAGGTTGTACCACCTACAGTCCCTGGCCAAATTATTGGAAGTACTATGAAATATTGCATTGCTTTCACTTATTGTTTTATACCCTATGTACCCCAACCTCGATCCACCATAGTCCATAACACGACAAAAATATTTTCTGCCAGTTCATTATTTTTCACTCGCGGTCCATAAATAAAATTCGACCGGAACTTCATAAATTTTTACAACGATTTTCTAACAGGTCGAACTTTTGATTTCGCGTATTTGCACTGGGTTGGCTTAATATGCATGATAAATTTACGAAATAAATCGTCTAGAGCTTTTAATGGGGATGGTATCCATTTTTTGTAATTGCACGACCAGAATTATTTGAAAAGTTTACGTGCGTATGCGTACTCGTATGCATAGAAAAACGATTTATGGTGCATTAGAGTAATTAAACCATTGCCTGAATTGTTGAATAAATTATTGTTACAATTGGAGGTATTAACTTTCTTAATATAAAGAGTCCAAATAATTGACCTGAACAAATATTTATTGATTGCATTTTAAACTAGAAACAGTTTTAAAATATTGATTTATTTACATTGAAAATACTTCTGCATGAAAAAGAAACCTGCCTATTTTTATTTTTATTTGGAACAATATATTTCTGGATAAAATAGAATTGGGAAAACATATTTTATTTAAAACTTTTGCCACATGTTCCGGTCTGGTTCGACTAGAATATTTGGGATTAAATGCATGTTATTCATCCGTTTTTGATTTATCAGAATACTTGTTTATAAAAATGTAAATGAAATAGATCTACCACTGCTGAAATTTTCAAACTCATACCCGGTCTGAAATCCCCCGATCTGCTGTGGGCCCGGTCGGGGCCACAGCAAAATTTCTACGCGGGTATTTTTCGCTTTATTTTTATAAAATGCATTAATCTTGATTTACATGCTCGAGGGATCAGCGAATTGAGCATGATTACTTTACAAGACGCATGTTGAATTTTGAACACTGAGAAATTGATTGGTCAGTTGTTAAGTTGAATCAAGTTTACCTCTAGAAGGGAGAATACAGGGTTGAAACTTGTGCATTCATCGTATTGGCAATCCTCACTGGCATTGGCACATTCATCTTCCCTGCGTTCTCGCTCTGAATTTTAATCCGATTTCGCAACTCCACCGATGTCTCTTTTTCGCAGTATTTCCCACCTGTTTAAACTTTTTATTTTCACTATCCAGCACGTAAAAATTGAATCAAACCAAATACCATATCGCCTGCGGCTTCAATAATATCCCCAGGGCTTTAAAAAAAAAAACATGTATAATACATTATGTATTGTTTCACATTATGTATTGTTTCGCAACAACATTAATCTAGAGGCCAGCTACTGGCTGAATGTGTAGAGAGTATGAGAAAAATGAAGAACTCATAGGAGTACAAACAGTTCCGGAGAAATGGAATATTTCACGACGGTTGTTGCCATTTGAAAATAAACCGTGAAGTGGAAATGTTAGCGAGAAAACATAAAAACGGAGACGATGTGCATTAAAGTAAATTCGTAGAGTTAGCATGCAATTCTTCGTGGTAAATAGGAAGGTAAATGGGAAGGAAATTTTCACATAAAAAATACTACGAAATTTATAAACTTATAAGTCCGATCACTGAGTTAAAAATAAGCCAATAGATTTTCACTCATCACTTACATTTTCCCTTCTTTCAACTTCTATACAGATTTTATTTCGCCAAGAAAAATGCCAATATTTACTGAATAAAATTTACCATCAAAGAAATCGTATTTACATAGAAAATATCGTAGAGCATTGATATCTAAAATTGTTCGTTTATAAATACCTTTTTCTGATATATATATATATATATATATATATATATTTCTTGAAGGTATAAGACAGAGAATGATAAACAAGAAATTATTTAATTATTCACTGAAGCAACCAAAATTTTGTTGACTATACATTTTTTGTCCTCACCAAACAGTTTTTTCAGTATTTACTTAACTCCATAATATTGAAAAAGATAACATAATCTCACCGCTTCATAAAATTCACGAATTTATTGGATGTTGAATAACCAAGTCGCTTATTAATATCCGGGACAATAAGAATAGACATTCTCATTATTACTCTCATTTCAAATCAATAACTTCGTCGTCATTTGTATGGCTTAGTGGTAGATAAAATCATGGTAAAACAAAAGGGTAATTTTTTTCACCAGCAATCGCAGATGAGATCAAGAGGAGATAGAAAGGAAGCAATTTAAAGGGAAATCTGAGATCTTTGCTAAATATTTGTCTTGGTTAAAAGGGAAATAGTTGAGGAATACAGAATTCGCATAGGTGGGAGTGGGTGTATTTGCGTTTTCGCATACATGTATACGAAAGCAGGCGCGTAAGTACCTACACCCGTACCAATGGGTTCGGATAAGCTTTCACCGGTTGCGGGAATCAGAGGATCGTAAATTTCGTTGGTGTTGAGGGAATCTAAGCACTCCTCGAAGATCCCGGAGCTTTTCCACTCGCAGCACATTCGATCAGATCCAGAAACCCAAATTCATCGTTCAATGATGTCATTAAAGAGCTTCGACAAAATTTGAATATTTCATTCATCGACTATTTGAAAAATGTCGCCAACTCACTCAGGATAATTTATAATTTTTGGTTCCAAAAGTTCTAAAGGTCGCATTTTTTATCCGATTTTTTATCTAAAAAAGTGTTATCTATCTAAAATGAAGTTACCATATATCTCGAAAATATCGAACACATATTTTAAGGAATATCAAGTGGTTTTACAAAATTTAAAGGAATTTCATTAAAATTTTTAGGATGTTAAAGGGATTTTAAGGAATTTTATGAAATTTACTGAGATTCCTGAAATTAGATAAAGAATTACAAGTTTTTATATTTCCAAAATTAAAAATTCTGAAGTATTTTGCATTCTTTTGAAATCCCTTAAGGACATGTGATACTTTACCATAAGAGCAAATTAGTTATACCAATTATACATTCGTAATAATAAATATTTTTAGCTAATAAGAGTCAATAAACCTTCGTTTACATGAGACGAAGGTTTATTGACTCTTATTTACTAACAATATTTATTATTATGAATGTATAATCGGTATAACTAATTTGCTCTTATGGTAAAGTATCACATGCCCTTAAAACATTTTAAAATTCTTTAATTTTAAATTGCTTAGAATCCTCTGAATTATTTTTGTATCAAAACGAGACCAAAAACAAGAAATTATAATCTCGCACAAAGTGTGCGGATCATAAAGTTGCTGATGATTTAAGAAAAGTATGGGAAATATCAAAAAGTTATGAAAAAGAAAAAATATCTATGGAATTATTTCCGCACGCCAATTAATCATAAAATCCATTATTCAGTTGTTGTTAAGGTTTCAAGAAACAATTTTTCACGGCTCTTCGTGAAGAGTCGCTTCATTCAAGGCACTTGATGCAGTTGTACAATGTACATCCTGAAACTGTAATATAACTCCTGACTTCCACACTCGAATCTCATTTTCCGTCTCTCTGTCTTCTGACCTGATTGAGGATGGAAATACCTTGAAATTCAAGGGAGCGATACATTTTCGTGCATGCAAAAATGCTTAACGATTCAGGGGAGAATTCCCAATTGCTTGGGAGATGTGGAAATTACTGGGGCCGTGAAAACTCGGGAAAAGAACAGCTCGAGGGGGATGAAATGAGGGGGAGAAAAATGTGTCGAATTTCTCCCTCGTAAACGAATAATACAAGAACCAATGGTACGATAGTAATGGGCTTCTTATATAAATGGTTTTTCGTATTGATTTCATGTTTTATTGGTTCAATATTTGCATTGATCTTGATGAAATAGAAAAGAAACTAAATTTCGAAATAAAATAAACTTAATCTCTTGAAATAAATTAAATTGCAGTATTTTTCTCTAAGTTTTAATGTATTAATCTCTAAACTCTAAATAAAAAAAAAGTTGAGGGTAGATCCTATTGGCAAGCCATAAATTTAAAAAATCCAAGCAGTGAATAATTTTCTTCCTAATTCCAGTCTGGAAATTCTCCCATCTTTTTCTTGTTCTCCATCCCTCTTTATCTCTCTCCTTTCTTTAGTTTTTCGCCTCTCTCATCTTTCGCGATAAACTCAGAAGAATGGCACGAGGTTAATAAATTATGCCTGGGACCGAAATGAAGAAGAAATTGCCCTCGACGTAATTACCCTATGAGACTCGTATATAAGGATTTACGATCAAAGGAGCTTTCGAAAATGTCAGAACGAAATTCAAGGTTAAACGATTTTTGGTGACACGAGGGACTTTTTCTGGGTTCTCAAAATCTCGATGTCACCGTCGTATTTTCGCGAAGAGAAGGCGGAGAGCATTCGATTTCCAGCCAGAACCCCATACGTTTTTGTTATAATATATGGAGTAAGTCGAGGCACACTCATAAATTCTCAGAAAGCAGACAGTTTCGACCGAAGCAGCCAGCGAGAGATATTCATTTTGAAAGATACAAAAAACTGAGCACGTATACATCAAAATGCATCAATTTAACGTCGACGATCCATTACGTTTTTAGACGACGCTTTTCGTATTGCGACTCACCAGGGTGTAGTTTGTATTGTTGAGCCAACCCTTTGTCTACTACAACTGTACACTTAACCAATTATAAAATACTCTTCGGAGAATTTCTACTGATACAATAATAGCTTTTAATTTCAGTTTCAATTACCTTCAAGTGGAAACTGGTTTTTATGAGTTATAAAAAGTTATGCGACATATTGCAGCAACATTTTTTAACGAAGAATTACGTTTGAAAATATGAAATATTGGAATTTATGAGAATAAAGATTGATATGCACTCAAAAAACAAATATTCTAGTTAAAATAACGAGAATTCTGATTATTCTAGCCAGAAAATAATGTTAAATATGCCCAGTCTGTCAATTCTAGTTGAAACTATTAGAAATTTTTTAACCAGACATATATGTATAAAATTTTGAACTATATAAAATATTCTAAACCTTTGCCATAAATCGTTCATTTAACTTTTTTATATTTCGTTTTCTGTTTCATATTTCTCACTTAAGTATCGTTTCTCACTTGACGTTTCTTACACGTATTGCTAAAATCATACAAAATGTCACCAATAACGTTTTCAACATCAAAGAGAAAGCTAAAGTCCATACTGCAGGGGCGCACAAAACATGTGTGAAAAGTAGCGGTCGCTACCCAACCTGAGGGGGTGGGTACCCATGAGGTTAAGTGGATGGATCAGAAAATGCATGGGAAAGTGAGCGGAAAAGAGATCGGTGGTGCCGAAAGATGGTGCCTTGCTACCCCTGTGGCGGAGCAAGTATGCGCCCCTGAGTCTATAGAACTGTGTTGGGTATTATACATAATAGTTAAACGTAGCTTTACTGAAAAAGTTAGGAGTATAGTGATTTTTTCAGAAACTTGATACTTTAATATTTCAGAAAATTGATAATTTAATATTTTTAATTGGAAGCAGTACTTATCGAATTAAATTTTAATTGACTTCGATTTTTAGATGGATCTCGATTGCAGTGGAATAGAATATTTATATATTCTTGAACTGAATTCGTGTTACATGAGATAAATTCGATATTCAATGAATTCGAAAACGAGACACAAAGGAGTTGATAGAAAATGATAGAAATTCGAGCACACTTGGGAAAATCTTCTCAAATGAGAAATATACGACTAGCATTTGAAAACCTTTCAAAATATAAATAGGAAATATATAAATTTATTTCTTTGAAAACTGTCGCTTTTAGAAAATGTAAAACCAAATAGAAAAAGATACGAAATGTAAGGTATTTCAATGGCGCTATGAAAGATTCTTGTTTTTATTGGATAAACATTATTCATATTTATTAATGACATTTAGGAGTTTAACTAAATCAAAAACCTCCGCAATTTTTGATCCGGTCTAATACAGAAAAATGCTAACAATAGATATTTGAAAATAAAAAACTTCTCAAGTTTGATAAAGAGTCAACATTTTTTCTAATATCTTTTAATTGAAATTCCACCTTTATTCTTTATGCACAAGTTATTGTTTGTTAAAAAATTGTATACGGTCAAGGAAAAATTTCTTCAATTCAAACAAATTCTTTTTGAATTAAACAAACAGTTTCTTTAAATTAAAATAATTCAAAATAATATCGTTTGAGTCAAATATCCTTTGTTTGAATGAAAGAAAGTATTCTTTCATATACAGAAATTACTTTGAATTATTAAAATAAAAGTTTTTATTTAAACCAAGTTTTTTTCTGAGTGCAGAAGAATATGAAGAAATCCCCTTTCTCTCCTGTTGAAACGTAAATATCTTCACAAACGAGAAAACTCTTTTGCATGTTTTATCAATTAGAAATAATCACGTTCAGCCAAAAGGTAGTTTTACAACTGTTGAGTGTTTTCTTGTTCGGTGCATTTCGCGGCTGGTTCACCCTGTTTTGTAATCAGAGAAAGAAATTTAACGATTATGCTCTGAGCACGGGCCATTGCATAACTTGTACTTTGCCCGTATACATAAGCCTGTGTTGGAAAATAACTTCCCTAATACTAAAATTTTCACAGAATTCTTGAGAAAAACAATAACCCAGTGTCTTGGAGACCAATAATTTCAATAATTCAACTGTTTCGAAATTTGTTCTATAATTTAATTTTTTTTCTTTGTACATAAACTGAATAAAAACCCATTTTCTATAATTTGCAAAAAAAATATTCCACTAATACCAAAAAAATGGTACTACGCTTTAAATAGGGGAAGAAAAATTTGCCGTTTTCTCTACTTTCTTACAGAATCTTTCCGCCAAGGAACTTATGAATTTATGATATTGCCGTTAAAGAGTTTTCGTATAGAAATGTGAGTGAGTACCATAAATGTTAAAAGTTGGAAAGACTTGCTCTCATACAAAAAACGAGAAAAGTATATAACTTTAGAATTCCGATATAAACTATGATTAACTTTTGAATGAAGACAAAGTTAGCTGACGTTGGATAAAGTAGTCAGCAATTACATATTAGAAACGTCGCATTGCGTTGCTTAGTATTTTCACCGTGTCTATGGAAGGCGCCTCTGGGGAGAAAAAGAAATCTTATTCCTTTTCCTTTCAGTTTGCTTTTGAACGTTCTCTGAATGCCATTTTTGTCCTTTCTTCGTGGTTTCACGCGTCGTTTCTTTTTCAAAAAAAAAAGTACTCGTATGGTCGTGATGTCGAGCGGGAAATTGGAACCGTTCGATCTGTCGTATCCATCCGGAACTGGGCAACTGGATGCTTCCTCGGGGGGAGTTATAAGGGGGTAGGTCTGCGCACAGTGTGTCGGGTGGCATTCTCTGGCCCACGAGTATAACACAAACGTATTTATGTAGTTGCATGTGCAGTTGTGTACACGCCTGTTTTACGATTCTGTATTCACTGGTACTCGCTGAAATCTAGTCGACCAAACGCCTGGCCTACATTCAATATCCACTAGAAGAGGATACTGAAAGAGTTTTTGGGAACCATAAAGGTGAACCGCGAATTCGTATCTATTTTACTTCAATCTCATTGATTTCTCGATATAAACGACACCCAACAGCGATGCGGAAGAACAGACAGGAAAAATCAAGCTTGGCTTCTCGCCACTATCACTTTTTTTTTCTTCAAGATGCTATATAGAGTATATATTCTTTCACCCTTTCCTTCTACTTTTCCTTTCTTTTTTTTTTTTTTTTTTTTTTTTCTTTCTCTATAAGCGATTCGACGCTGGATGAACAAAAAAATTATTCATCTTAACGATTCTGTTTTTGTATTATATTTACACCTCCGGAAGAAAAGTTTAGGCTTTGATGAAATATATAAATAAAGTCCAATGGCTTTCAAATCGTATAAGATTTTTTAAATGAAATAATTAATGTTTCTGAAAAATGACACACTTTGCATAATCCCACAATATTCTGTGGTCTTTATAATATCCAAAACCTCATTTACCTCCAATGTATATTACAAAGAGGTGCTGTAATTAAATTATTAATGAGCCTTGTTAAAATAATCATGATCAAAATTACATGTTGCAGTTCCTAGTGTTCTGTCATTTATAAGCACAGTTTTGTAATCATTGTTCAATTTACATGGACCATTGGACCTGTTTTCTGCATTTGCTTAAACAACTGAATAATTTTGACAATAGCATTTAATGTTAATAAATAATATTGTGAATAATAACTAAATAATAATAACTAATAAACTGAATAATTTTAACTATGTACAGAGACGCAATAATACGTATATGAAACTTGCTGAAAGTGTTTCAGAAAACAGACTTTAAAAAAAAATTCAACAATTATTAATCTGCCCAGGCTGTTCGCGTGAACGAATTTTTCAGAGTTACAACTTTGTTATAATTTTCATCTGCATCTGGAAAGCACTCAGAATTTTTGTGAAAGTACTTGAACGATGAACGTGCTGCAAGTATGCGGGGAGATAGTTGGCTAGAACTTCTAAGAGCCACTTGTATGTCGTTGATATACTGTAATGATAATATTTAGTGCAAAAGTAATAATACCTCTTGATGGTGTAATAACTGCTTATGCAAAGTAAGGAAAATATAAGACCAGATTCTTGCTTCTCTCGAGGACCAGACGCTTCTGTCAAGATCAAGGAGTTATGTAATTTGCAATCACAGTATCCACACTAATGAGCATTGTTCTCTAGTAAATGAATAAAATTATTTCCTAAAGAGATTTCCTCCTTATCAGCTTTTATGAATTTATATAGAGTCTCGTCCAAATGAATTTTTAATGAAACGAGAATTAATAAATTCCGTTGAATATAGTGATTCTATAAATTTTATACTATATACATCTGAATCAATAAAATATCTGATTTTGAACGAGATCTATTGATTCAAAAGTATATTTATTGATTTCCGAGTATTTTTCTCTCATTGTGTTTTTAATTCTTACAATTAGTGTAATCCCCAACAATTCTCATTAATACAGAAACTACTATGTTTTGTGTATAAACTGTTTACTCGGGATAAGTAATATATAAATGAGTAGCTTGTTAACCACCCTCAATTAAAAGTGAATTAAACAGGCAATTATTTCGAAAGCATATTCCTTAAATAATACAGCATGTTTGTGCGTGGAAAGTTCTCCTTTGATCAGTAGAATGAGCTTCTGTATAGAAATTAAACGATATAACTTTGTTGTTTGCGTTAGTGGCGTAATAAACATTCCTGTAAGTACGTTTACTCGAAAAGTACTTCGACTCGTGTCGGACAAGCTCTCTTGTAGCAAAGTGATCGTTACAGTCCAGTGTAGTCATGGACATGGATGTATTTGCGTCACCAGTAGTTTCAAGTGGACTTCAAGCGATGGTCCTCATTTAGCTAGGCGATACATACGAAATTATTCATCGCAACCGATACATGTTTGGGCTTAAATATTGGGTAGAGAACACCACAAATCGAAACCTACAACTACAGGATTTGGAGGACTTTGCAAATTTGTCAATCGGAATTATTCAATCCCTCACTCTCCAAACATTCAACTTGGAAAACTTATACATGCAGGAGCAAGTATAATATATATATTACCTTTGCTTTATGACTTTCAGCTCCCTCTCGGGCCATTTATGACTTTTTGCATTACAAACTTATAATGACCAGGTCTCTCCTGAATTTAAAGGAGTTCATATTGTTTTCATTTTTGGTAATTACAGCTTTACTTTCAAAACTTGCATTATTGAGAAATATGAAGATTATATTTTTATGTGATTTCTTATCGTTTATTATTATGTTGTTATTAATTCTTAATTTCAATTAAGATGTTTTAAGTGACTTTAAGCGATTTTATTGAATTCAAAAAGTTTTCATAATATTTCAAAGGATTTTAAAGAATTTTTAAGAGACTATAAGGAATTTTTACGAAATTTAAAAGATTTTTTATAGGATTTTTAAAAGGATTTGGAAGGATTTCAAGAGATTTTTCTAATTTTTAAAAGATATTGTGGAATTTTAAGAGATTTCAAGAGATTTCTAGGAATCGTAAGAGATTTTAACGAATTTTAAGGGGTTGGACCATTGTAGAGCACAAAAAAATAAGCATACTTCGGGAATTTTTTTTGGCGCAATAAAGAGATCGATCGAAATTCTGTAAAATGGGATTTATAATACTAGAAATGAAGTACAAAAAAATATTTTTTTAAGGTCTTTGATTACAAAATGTCGGCTACGCAACGTTTCTCCGTCGGGGCTTTTTTTTTAAGCGGTCCACGACCGGAAATCTAACTCCCGCAATTTTTGACTTGGAACAAAAAACTAAAAATTTTTCGATTCTATAAAACAGCAAAAGACGTACGTAGGATTTTTTTTCGATATATTGATTTTTCGCGATATGATGCACTTTTGGAAAAAAACGTGAAAAATTTCATGAAAATTTTCTTTACAAAATTGTTTCGAAAAAAAAATCCTACGTACATCTGGAGAAAGCAATTTTAAATATACATTTAAAATTTCAGACCTATCGAAGAGGTTTTGTTCGAGTTATGTTTCCGGCCAGTTCAATAAAAGTGGTTTCGAAAAAACGCGTTTAAAATTTTAAGTAATATGTATACCTAAGAGGTGTTGCGGCAAAATTGAAAATTTGGACATTTAGATATTTTTTCCACCCTCCATCTTTTGGTATATTATTTTTGAGATCCTAAAACACCTTTTAAGCAAACAAAAAAAAAAAATATATATATATAAATTTTAATGTTCGTTTTTTGTTAACAAAAAAATTAAAATTACATTTTTCAATGTGAAGAAAATAAATAGCCTATCAGAGTAAAATACATATTCTGATCATGCAAACTAGGAAAAGATGGATTTAACGATTTGTTTGGAAAAAGTGGCACAACAGCAAGTAAATCGTTTCTAACGGAAAGCTGTCTTCTGTGGCTCGATGCGTGCTTTCAATTTAATATCCGCGAGCTGACGACAACGGATCCGAGGTCGTTCGGAGAGAATACGAAAGGAATAAAAAAAGTTTATAGAAGATACCGGTGCCAGTCGTTACAAACGACATACGTCGGTTTAGCCGTTTTTGCAGTCGAGCGTAGAAAACACAACAAGCGAGAAATTCTTTTGTATACGTATATAATGCATATACAGTTATACACTTAATTTTAATTAGAGCTTATATTACTTTACTTTAAATTTCATACAGACTTTTCTAACAACGCGGGGAAATACTATTAAAAAAATCTCATGCACCATTGTAATGTGATTTAAATACTATATGCTTTGAAGTAACCATTTGCATGTTGAGACTTTTTCTAAATATATTAATGACATTAGTATAGTTGTAGTTTTACGTATATTAATAATAATAATAATAATAATAATAATAATAATAATAATAATTGATAGTACAACACCATCGGGAATTATTTAATACGATTATTTGGTACAATTGGTTGTTATGACACTATTTGTTGTTTTAGGTATGTGAGGAGTGTAAGGTAATCCGTGTTTCGTAGTAATGGGTGGTTTTGCTCGGACGTTTCAGTTGCGGGAGATACATTTTGTCAACAAAATCGGTATAATCAAGCGAGAAATCCCTGCATTTCATGGGCTCTTGCACTGATAATACTGATTGTGCAAATAGAATCCACTCTTTAATTTACCACATTCTACGGCTCATGAAATTCGTCATTGTTACAGTGAAAATAGAAAGTCATTCTTGTTGTGAAAATCATTCTTAATTACAACATTTTAATAATTAGAAATATTTTTCCGTTAATTTTATCTTATTTAAAAATGACTGATTAAAAATCACTTTTCATCATCAATCATCAAAAATCATCAAAATTATTGAAGAAATGTATTTTTTCAAAAAGCTATCTCTCATTACACAAGAAACGTAGGGATTTTTTCTGTGGAAACAAATGCCTCTCAACTGAACGAGAATCTGGAGTCAAAAAAGCGAAATATTGCTTTTAATGCTGCTGGGGAGACAGCTATGAGAAAACATTACATTACTATAGCTCGAGCTCTACTAGCTTTCGTAAAGTTTGCTTTTTGCATCCGGTGTACGATAGATTTCGCTAAATTCTAGCGAGACAAACTATATCACTATTATTACGTTCCGGCAAAAACACATTTTCTGCTTCGTGTTAATAATTACAAATCGCCAAAATATTTCTCGAAATTTCTTTATAACTTTCGTCACGCAAATCATTTTGTAAATCCCTCGCAGAAATGTGATATTTTACTATAAGCTAGCAATTTACTTTCGTCAACTTCACGTTTACAATAATAAGTATTTTTTCACTAAAACTAAGCCATTTATCTCCGTTCCAATATATTCTCTATTATTTCTCAGAATTTCGTTGCGATATTATAATTACTATAAATACCCAACTGCTATTGCTCCTCTCAAATAGGAAACCATAATGACTTTTATAATGCATTTATATGTGTTTAATCCCATTTCCATGCGTTTGACTTGAATCATAATTTCCGATATTTTTCAAATATCGTTTGACGCGAATTGTGTGTATTTTAAATAGCGCGATTTAAATCGCTGAGCTGCGTTCATCAAGCCAACATTGACTCCATCCACTGACTATATTTAAAATGCTAGCGATGACAAAACTAGACTAGAATATATTTGAACTTTGCGTGAGTTTTACATAAAAACTGAATGGAGTTGGGAGTTGTATTTCAATATGAAGGGCAACTTTAAACAAAGCAAAGGAGAGAATTTTTATGGAAAAAAGTTTCCACTTTAATGCCGAAAAGTTAAAAAGCAAAGCTTACTTTTATCACAAGAAAACCGAGAGTGAACGCCAATAAACACAATTCAAGCAAAAAAATCGTAATAACAAGAGACTACAATAATTTTATGATGGTTCATTAAAATATTTCGTGGCCTTTATCCTTTGAATTCTGCCATGATCCCCTCACATTTTATCATTTTAAAAAAGTGGTTTGTAAATTTAATGTAAAATAATTTGTGTGTGTATTTAAGAAAATTTAATGGTTAAATAAATACAAATTTTGTGGGTGTTAACCTGGAACTGATGATAGGTTGGATCGTTTTACGATTCATTAAAATATTATTAAGTTTAGTGTTTAAATAATATTTCAAGGGTTTAATGTAAATTAATATAAAATTCTTAATGTAAACAGCGCAGTTGTAAATTGTAATCATTAACTGATTTTTATGAGACCTATCTACCTCTCGTGTTTTAGATTTTGTCCTCGTAAAAGAGTAAAAAAGTGCAGAGTGCTTTAGATTTAAACAGGAAATTGTATAAATCTCTCGAATTTGAGTATATTTTGTTGAGTGGTAGAAAATACGTCAAAGAAGTCGTTAAAGCGACAAGTGGATATATATATATATATATATATATATATCTATTATTTAGACGGCATCACTTGATCCCGTAAATTGATTGAGATGTTGGAACTTGGCCAATGTTTGGTGCTGATATGAAATAAATATTGAAATAGCAGTAGGGAAGGACACGCACGTGCGTCTCGGCTGAAAATATCAATTTTAGACGGATTTTTCTTTTCTTTTATTGATTTTCCAATACATAGTTTACAACCCGACACTTGTGGGGTTTATCAAATGGCTGATTCAATTGGCGTTTCAGAGAGACACGTTCGTCTCTCACGTGCGATTTTCACCCGTCCTGTGCCCGGGAATGGAAAAGCATGTTGGTGGCTTCGAAATGTCACAATATCCTGGCAACCTTATGGCCCCAGCACAACGAACCGGAGGGCGATAACCCAGATAGTGTTACGATAAAATCGCGTGTTTCCAGAATAAAAGAATTCCGAGAACTCCCGCTTGAATGAGTGTTAACGGCTAAAACTATTCAGTGAAAAGGTCAATACGATGCAGGCAGTCATGCAAATTGTTTAACATTCAAAATTGCCTAGATCACTGAATTTTCACTTCAATTCATTGGCACTGAAAAAAGCGGCGCTAACAATGAACTTATTGAAACTTGATACTTAAAACTTGATACTTGAAACTTGTATTTTATAAAAAATAATACATTTTACCACGGAGTGAGGAATTTATTTAATAACTCGTCTTTGAAACTCTCTGTAATTGAATCAGTCACCGAAAAACGGCGGAATTTGATAGCGAATTTTAGTAAACAATATGCCTTTGTTTAATCCTGGCTTTGTGGAATTAAAGAAGTTTCAAAGCTGTTTGAGAACAATATTTGACACGTTACTGCAACCCTTAGTTTTTAAAAAAATAACGCTAAAAAACGCTTAAAAAAGTAACGCTACATATTTATAAAAAAGTAACTTTTCCCGGTAACGCGTTACTGTCAAACATTTTTGGAAAAAGGCAATAAAGTGGAAAAGATTTATTAAATGTCAACGCTTTTAATAATGCAAAAAGACTTCATACTACTAAACTCCCCTCGCCGATTTCGTATTAATTTATGATAAATTTGAAGAGGATGAAATTAATATTACAAATACTTCTCTAATATTTGCAAACAAAATTATTTTACATCAAGTTTCATTTACATTCGCTGTTTCCATTAATGCGGTCATATTACGTTTCTCCTCTCAATTCAAATAATCGGCTCTTCCAAACAAAGTGGAGGAAATAACCTATCGTAACGTTTACGCTTACGGCTATAGGTTCAATGTAAATAAAAGCTTGGGTAGCGTGCCAGGGTAAAAAAAATTACATGCGCATCCTTCAGCTTATCATCCCTTACATAATACGGGAGTTCATATCGAATCCTCTCAATTTATATATTTCGAGATTAAGCCAGAAAGTTGAAGGGTCTTAAAAGCGAGGTTTTCAAGGAAAAGTAAAAAAAGGTAAATAGAAAATATACAATTTGTGAATTTGGACAAATATTGAAAGTAGAAAAAAAGGAATAAATATATTTACTTTCGATTTACTATTTTACCTTCAATTTCAATTTGGTAGAGTGAGTAATTCACTGAATTAATAAATTTCATTAATAATAAATTAAGTACACTCTCAACTAATTAGAACACAATCACGCTCCGAAGCAATTCAAATACATTCTCTATTTTCGAATTGATTAATAGTTATTTTCTTAATAACACACTTTTTCCCTCTTCTCATTAATAATTTCTTTCAAAATTCCCAGGTGAAATGAGAAACATTCGAAAAAAGTCTTGATTATCATTTCTCAAAATTTTTGTTCAAAATGCGATTTATCGCGACGTTAGAAATAGAAAATTCAATTTCTATCAGATGGGGAAGTTTTATTACTTTTCAAGTCCTCGGGTATTATAAAGTGAAGTTTTGTAAGGAAACAGAGTAGCAAGTTGAGTCGGATCTCATGGTCAAGGCGGCTCTTTGCTCGACTTGATGATTTCACAAAGAGATCTTCCAGCTCTTGCACCTTTTCATCGATCCTTGGAAGGAATTGGGCCAGCGCTTATGGCGCAACCCTTCTTCTCTTTCACCCTGCTACCCCATTCATCCACCAAACCAACTAAAACCCCCACGAGTATTAACAGCGCCTGAACAATTATTTATATCGACTTTTTCAAATGGCAACGACAAGTACTTTGCGACACGTGTCCCACTAGGAATCCCTCGGATGTGGCACGTGCGTAAATCATTATTGAGTTTTACCAAGGGGCAAAATTCACGAACTTTCGATTGCTATCTATTATTCAGGGAATACGAGCTTTTATTATAAGAAAAATGCAAGAAAAATGTGAAATACCTGGATTTATCTCGAAATTCACGTCTGTTGACAAACAGTCACGACATTTCAAGGAATGTGAGGTTTTAGACTAAAATTAAACCAGGATTTGAGAAACTCTTGTTTCGTAAAGCAGATCGAAAGAAATTGCTTTCATTGAAGTGTCAGAGCATACAAAGGAATAAAGACCCGATTGCTTACTTTTCTTTTTTTTTTTTTTTTTTGAATGTGGGCGAATCCTAAAGGAATATTTTTTTTAACAAATTCCATCATTCTAAAGGAAGATTTATTTGTTCATCTTACTGAAATGGAATGTCATGAAATAAATAGTAATGATAATCTAGAAGTACGTAATCTCGTTTCTTGAATGATGAAAGCTGGTCTAACGAATTAAATTTAAACATTTAACACGTGAAAATGTGATAATTTAAAAAAATGCAAAGTGTGTGTTTAATATTTAGTAAAGTGTATATATATATTAATAGAATTACATATCATATACTAGAGTACTCTGCTTTTAGGTGAATTTTAAATGAAATTTTAATTTGTTGCTTCACGTTCTAGATACTTCTCTAGCTTTACAATTTTCCAAAATTTGAAGTTTCTGTCGCTGAACAAAGGTACTTAGAGAGTTTCCTGCTTTATACTGCAGTGAGTATAAAGCACACTATCATATCATATTTCACACGGTACCAAACATGAAAGGCCTCGAGCTTGTAATCTTCAACTAATGAACTCGTATGGGAATCCACAAGATACCAGAAAGTTTAGCCAGCAAGATACAAAACTTTTTAACAATTTACTATAGAAACTTCGTTATTAAAAAATTAGCTAATTTTATATTCATTCAGAACTAATATACAAATTATGCAAGAATGATTTAATTTCTAATCAGAGGGCTGTAGACATCGAGTTGCAGAAATTATTCCCCCATGAAGTCTTGACATATAATCTTATGTTTGCGTTTGACAAATTATTAGTGTCAAATTATATTTTCGCCTCATAATTAAGTAAATATTGACTACTTCCTCTGAAAGTTTCTTCGCCTATAAACATGCACATATTCTCAACAACGCACTCTCTCAATATAAATTAGTTAAATCTTACCTAAAATTTAATAAGTAATTAAATGGTTTCAATTAATTAATTAGATTTGTTTTTAATATACTTCATTAATGATAATTTTCTATTAAAATTAAAATATTTAAAATTCCAGGAAATCATTTAAAAATCATGAAAAAAACTTCTTGAAAATTCTTTAAATTCCCAAAAAACTTTTAAAATTCGACAAAATCCGTTAAAGTTTCATAGAATAACTTAAAATTCTTTATAATCCTTTCAAATTCTCAGAAGTCTTCTAAAATCTGTTAAACTATAAAAGCTATACAATATATAAAAATAACATAGTTATTTATGCAAAAGGTTTAATATTATTGATGGTCAACGAAAGAATTCAATTAGTCAGTTTTAAATAATAGGTGACTTAATATTTAGTAGTAGGAAATAGAAACATTATTAAATGGAGAAATAATTCAATAGGGAAAAACAAGGCTTCTAATTCAATTAATAGAATTCTAATTAATTCAAATTGAGAGAGCACTCTATATATTTTATGGCAATTCAACCATAAATTCCATTAGTGATAAAAAATAAGCAAAATTTTGGTATTTTCTCCCATCCTATTATAAAAAGGACATGAATTTCGACTAACTTCATAGCGTTACCTTTACATGCATTTCCTGCATAAACACTGGTTACGCATGAAGTGAGCGTCAAGTCGTGAGTATTCTCGACTTGGCGCGAGGATTTCAATTTTCATTTCACTTTCTATAAACGAAACACGCGCGCTCAAGCGCGCGCCTAATCTCGTAAAAGATAAATATGTTAAAAAAAACTTGACAAACTCTGCATCTGTATTCATATTACAATGAATCTCGAGCACATTTCACATACCTCGTTATTTTCGAGTACTTATCACTATTACAGCCTACAATTCATTATTTATCTCGATCTGGATTAATAGGGAATTACTAAATTAAATAGTGTCAATTCGTTTACTATACAGTATTATAAAATGTAAGCATTTTTA
>CAJFCO010000128.1:630908-644107 GCA_904066015.1 Synergus gifuensis | reverse complement strand
AAAATCATAAATTGCATTATTAATGATTTTTTAAGTTTTAATTAACCTTTGACTTTACGAATATAAAAGTTATTATCGCAATTAAACTTATTTCGTCGACATTCAAAGTACTCTGAAAATGCCACATTAAAATTATACACCAGCCCTGTTTAATGAATCTAACTTTGTTGTCTCACTTCACCTTTATTCAAGAGGTCTATAAATATTTATTTTCCTTCACTTCAAAATGCAAACCATGCAATTTTAGCTTCTACTGTTTTTATTTAACACTTCTCAAACGCAATATATTTATACTTTAACTTCTTAAATTACATAAATATCCTTCATTAATTAAACATACGTTTCATATGGTAATATTTCTTGGAAAGAGCTAATTATATTTAATCACGTGACGTGAGTTTGTACCCGGTAAGAAGATGTACACTGAAATTAATTAAACTGATTTCCAGCTTGCAACTGCACATTTTGAATCGTATTTAATGAAATATTGTCTGTTCACATTTTAATTCTGTAAATATAGTAAAAAATTAAATTGATTTAATCATGCTTAATGTCTTAAGGCTATCTGAAATGTTAAGGTTAATTTAATTCCTTCTATAAAGTATAAAGTGTCAATATTATAATTATTAATATTATAATAAACAATTATCTTCAACTTGAAAAGTGAACACAAAGCAATAACAAATAATTTCACAGTTGCCAAATTTACAACATTTAAATACAAACAATCTCATTTTTATCAATTTTTGAGATTATTTTAATTCATTTTAATACACTTTAATATTTAAATCTTAATACTTTTACCTGGTATTCTTATTGTAGATTAAATGGTGAATCAAACCTCAACCATAAGTCTTAATGACGTGTATAATGTGCGCTTTGAGTCGATTATATCCCCCAGGTTCATCCATCCTACAAGCCACGACCTATAAGTCTCAAAATCACATTTCTCTCTCTCACCTTCTCCCATTTTATCCCCCGCCCCCCTCTCTCTCTCTCTCTTGCCTGCCCTTATCAATCTATTCAACCCTCGCATTTGTCTATCTCTCGTTACGCTTGACAACATGACGATAATATACCCTTAAGTTTAGAGGCCCTCACGCAGAAAATTGGTTGGTGAGATCTTACACGATTTTTATACTGTCAATGATCGACTTAAGGTTATTATAATTGTCCCGGTTTTATCATATCCCGGGTGGAAAATGGTTGGGGCGCTGGTCAGGCCCAAATTAGCCCGACTAAACACTAATGTGGCGATAATTGAATGGAATAATGTGGTGCTAATTTGGATTTTTCTTTTTCCGCATAAACTTCCCCAGTGAGAAGTTAGATACGGCCTAACATTCGGCAAAAATATTGCCGAAGATCGGCTGCCAATATCATGTCATTGTCCTGATTTTTCTAGACTAGAACTTCTAGATCACGTCACACTAGAACCCTACCTCAAATTGGGAAAGATAGGAAAATTGAAAATCAATGACTTCGTGGTTGATTTTTGCTGCAGAGCTGTCCTGACTATAGGAATATATAGCGAAATCGAGGAAATAATTACATCATTAGGTCCACACAATTCAATTAAGCTATTCGCGTGGTAGGGCAATTAAGTGGTGGGGAATTTAATTGCGTCGCTCCAGCGTTGGTTCCGGACGTACATAGATAGTTTTGGTACCCAGTTCGATGACGATGAAGGTGTCTCTAAACTTTAGTACTTAAACACAGTTGGGGCGCTCATGCAGGGATGTCATTGCCTAATATTGTTGATACATACAACAATCTCAAGTCCTTCAGTGCCTGTGTGTCCTGGCTTGAATCTCTTCTCATGTTCAGTTTTGTTTTCTTGCTCCTCGTCCTGTTTCCTCCTGTTTCTGTCTTCCAAGTCGCCTCTAGAGTCCATATTTGACAATTTTGATCAAAATGAGTGAGTTGTAGACTTTAACATAAACAATGGATAATTACAATTGAACCAGCCTGTTGCTCGTAAAGACATGTGAATTTTCTGTCCATTTACTACCAACACGATCATTTTAAGGGATATGAAGTTTATAGCTATAAACTTGTAGCTATAAATTTATAGCTATAAGTTTATAGCTATGACGGTAGCCACATGTCAGGGAAGTCAGGGAAATGTTAGGGAAAAAAATTGTCAGGGAAATCAGAGAAATTTCAGGAAAATGCAAGTAGCTGTCAGGGAAAATAGAAATTGATATATTAATTAATTTATTTATGCTAACTATGTTATTTTTCTAATATTATATATATAGCTTTCATAGTTTTTATTTTATTTAACAAATTTTAGAAGTTTTCAAAGAATTTTAATGATTTTTAATTGATTTTGTGGAATTTTAAGGAATTCCAAGAGGTTTTCAAAAAGTTTAAGAAATTTTTTACGTATGATCAGGGATTTAAAGTTTTTCGTGGAATTATAAAGAATTTTAAGAAACTTATAAGAATTTTAAGAAATTTTAACTTTTTTAAAATGATTTTAAGGAATTTTGTTATTCCTCATGGAATATTTAAGTATTTGAAAAGTTATTTTTGTTTTTTAAAAGATTTTGTGAAATTTTAAAGGATTTCGTGGAATTTAAGATGTTTCTAGGAATTCCAAGGAATTTTATGAGATTTTCAAGGTTGTTGTGAATTATAGAGATTTTTAAGATTTTTAAGTGATTTTAAAGTTTGTCGTGGAATTTTAAAAGGTTTAAAGAAATTTTAATATTTTTTAAGTGATTTTAAGGTATTTATTGTTGCTCATGGAATTTTAAGAGATTTTGACGCATTTTATGAGATTATAAAGTTCCTCATCAAATTTTAACAGATTTTAAATGTTACTATAGGATATTAAAAAATTTCAAGAGTCAGGGAAATGTCAAGGAAATTGAAAAATTGAATCTTGTTGCCACCCTGCATAAGTAGGCTCGGGTTGATAATGTGGGCCGGTACAATAAAAAAAAAATTAAGGAAAATTTGAAAGCAATTTAAAAAATGTAATCTGAACATACAAAAACGATTAATAATCATGTTTCTGTTTTTATATCCTTGCCAAAATATTTTTTAAGGGGCAGTTTCCAGTTTTATTTAATTAGGACCACTTTTCGATTCTAATCAAATCCAGAATAAATCCATATGTATAAGGGAGTTTTCTTCGAAAATTTGTTGAATATCTTCCTGGTCTTTTCTTAACATTGACACCCGGATTTCTTAGCTTCAACGCTTCTCTGATCAAGTTTATCCCGTTTTCTGGTGGCTTCTGTCTGTTTCTGCCTGCAGACCTGCACACTCAATGGCGTCGCTCGGTGTCGGTCGGCGCCCGGGGTCGTAATTAGTTTGTGGCTGGTTTTAGCAGTGGGTCCGTCACTCCTTGGCTGGCTGGCTCGCTGCCTCGGCGCCCTCTGCGAACCGAGAAGAGATAAATACATGTATATTCTTCGTTGGTCGGGTGGCTCTCGAAGAAAAGGAAGTCCGAGAGGCAAGTTGAGAGGAGAATCGTAAAAAGAGTTGCGAGTAAAAAAAAAGGGAAGAAATGGTGAGGGGGTGGAAACGCAGGAAAGAAATAAGGATGTTAATAGAGGAGTGTAGGGTAAAGTGAATAGAGTAGTATGTATTATAGGGATTGGGTAGAAAGCGGAAGGTAAAAGGAATTTCTAGTGGATTGTCTAATATCTGGTACCCAGTGGATCATTCAATTTGCAGTGCATTTTCCAAGGGACAATGAATACTTCACATTAATACGAATAAATAGATGACGATATATTATTTGAATGGCGTGTAATTTAATTGGAGATGATGTAATTTTGTTCAAGCTTTCACTAGACGACGTCTAGACTCATCAGGAATACATACATAAAAAAATTACACCATCACCAATTAATTCGCATTAATGATACACTACCCTTAAAAGCCTTCATTTTCATTTAGATTTATAATAAAAGCTTCGGTATTTAAATTATGTATTGTTTAAAGTGTAATTATTGTTTAAAATGTAATGTAAAATTAGTAGTTATATTTTAAGTTTCAAATTCAAGCCTTCCGAAAAACTTTTTCAAGAATTTACTCTATATTGAATTAAAACTTTCAGCCATTTTCAAAAGCAAATTTGTACTTGGGTTAGATTATGCAATGAAAACAAGCTATTGAGTATTGACATCACGAGAAATTCAGTGAGAGCAAATAAAGCCATGGAGTCAAATTTGAACCGTTTATTTCGTTTAAATATTGATATTGAAGCTTGCAAGTTGGTAGATAGAAACCACGATTAATTTTCAGCTGTTAAAGTCTAAATACTCCATTATTAGATTTTTGAAAAATATATCAAATATTCTTGGTACGTGATTTTTAGATAAATTAATTAATTATTTAAAAATAAAATAAATATTAAATTTATTTCTTAAGAAATTTCTCAGATGATGAAAGGATCCTTTCAGAAGTATACGGACAGGAAAAGAGATGTTTAAAAAATCTCTTCAGACATATTCTACCTCGGAATGTAGCGAAAGAAATATAAGCTTGAGAGGTGAATTCTCTCTACACTTTCTTCCACGGATTTCTCATCTACAGATACATATCACGAATATTCTAGTGGATTTTACTGAAAATTATTGTTTTAATAATATTTGAAAATTAAATTACTTAATAATTTTAAATAATCTTAATAAACTGTGATTTGGAGCTTATCGATCAAATTTGCTAGGATTCCTTCGTAAGTTGATAAATAAATAGTATGGGAGTCGATTTCCGCAATCCGATCCACTTTTGGAGATCCACCTAATATTTAATTAGATGGTAAAACAAAGTAATCGTTGGTTAATTAGATAAATCAACTTAGTTCTTGAGAAAAAGAAATAATGACGGAATAAAGTTAATTAATAAAGTACTAATAATTAAATTATATCAAGAAAGTGAGAATTAGGAATGAAATTATACGATTTTAATGTTTCTGAGAGTAAATTATCGATTGCTGAATTGGATTTGTTGTCAAGGTTTATAATTGATAACAATCTCCAAACCGAGCAAAATCAAACCCAATGAGACTCATGTTATTGTCCAATGCCAATAATAATTTCAACTTGGGACAAGATTATTAAGTAAACTGAAAAGAAATATCAAGAACCAAGGAGATAAAAAAATAATCAATATAGAAAATAACGTTATAAAACTATACAAAAGTTTTTCAGAATTCATAATACAAGAAGTATCTGTAAAAATTAAAAAAGAAACGTATTAGAGTGGTAACAATATGAAATCTAAAAATAATAATACGAACCTGTATATTTTATCCAAATGTCCTGTCATTTCAGGAATTATACATTGACAGAACAAAACACAAATAGAACGAAACTGTAATTTAATGTCATTCTTATAATGCTTACTCATTCAATTGAAATAATATATTCTCAACAGATTAGGACAGAAACAGAAAGAAATTGATTCAGATTAGATTAGAGTATAGAAAAAATTATAAATATTCCTATTAAAAATATCTCGTATCAAAGTTATATTTCTAACCGAGATTTTGATTGAACTCTTTCAGACTTCTTTCATGAATCTCTCTAGATTTGCCCAATCAAAAGACCAATAAATCGAAAAATCACATTTAACGTTGAATTCATCCCAAGAGTGTAATCTATTATCAAATCGAACGAGCCCTCGGATTGAAAAATGATTTCAATTAACCACAAACTCTAGTCAGTTCATCACTCCAGTGATATTACCGTGAGAGATTAACTACGCATTTACTTCGAAAGATACGAAGGGTCGATTGAGGATATGTCAATATTTGCCTCTGGGCGGTACCACCGAGTGAAAAATCGCAGCTAATTTCTGCTGCTGAAGAAGAATAGGGTGAAGAGTAGTCACTCAGTAGGATAAAATGCAAGGAATAAAGGGTTAGGGGGTTAGGGGATTAGTTGTAAATCTAAAACAGCAGGAATCTTACGTGCTCTCATGTTCTCTTAAAGAGAGCCATCCTCATGCTTATCCTCGTTCTCATCCCCGTTCCCGAGTTAACGTTCGAGGAACATAAATATCGTCCTGGGAGCAGGACGTTGAATGTCCAGACGCCGTTGCTGCACATCTGGTGCTGTCGCCATGAATATAACCCAACTGTTCCTCTCTCAGTCGCTCACATTCTTCCTCTTTCTCTCACATCCACTCCCTACTCGACGAGAAAGTTTCATCCTGTTTTACACGGGGCGTAGTTCGGTAACCTGCACAGAAACGACACCGGCAGTGGAGGTAGCGCCTGTGTCGCATGGTCTATCGTATCCACCTACCCTACCACCTCAGCGGACAGAGGTAGGTGGATAGGGTAGGTGGAGATAATCGTTAGCCCTACATAGTCCGACACGGACCCACACAAGGAGCATCCCAATTCACCGCGAGACTTTCAGAGAAGAGGGAAGATGAATCGGTGTGGGGTGGCAGGGGTGGCAGTGGATTAGAGTGGATAATCATTTTGATATGGATATAATCAGGTCGCGAGAGATAATCAGTTCACAATTGATCACCGAACACTGCGTCAAATGCAGAATTATACTGTTGGAAATATCATAGAGTTCCCAATCTGCATTGCTTAACTGCGACAATATAATGAGTAACGGATGATATAACAATGGTCTTTAACAGCGAGACGTCCTCAGCAATCCATCGAATCACTAATCACTGACTCTTACTAATAATGGCAATATCTCGAAAGTGAGAAGAATATTGGCGATTTTAGCTAATTTGCTTAATTACTATTAGAATTTCAAATTCTGATGGTAACTATCGCCAATGCTTTTTTCGTAAATTTGATGATTGCATATTTGATATAGTGTCCTGAATATCCTGAATAATTTGATAACAGTCTTTAAAAGAAATATTTGCGGAAAATATTTTACAATTTTTATCAAATATCCTGCCAAAAATATTTCAAAGTAATACATATTTGGTAACTATCTTTAGTAAATGTTTCGAGAGCATTTTTAATAAAGATTCCTTAAATGTTCCCAGAGAATATTCCATAAATGTGTTTTTGGAATATTCTCTGATTCGCGGACATTTACCTACATCCGGAAAACTTCCTGGAAAATTTTCTGCAAGATTCCAAACATTCCATTGTAGAATTTAAAAAAGTTTCTAAAAATTTTAAGAGATTTCAAAAGGTTTTAAGCAATTTCAAAAGATTTTTCATTTTAAGAGATTTTAAGGAATTTTAAAGAATTTCAATGTATTTAACGAAATTTAAAGGTGTTACATTGTATTTCTTAGTATTTCTTGTATTTCTTTGATTGTAGCTCTAATGCTCTACGATTTGCTGCTGGAGGACATGTTCGGGATTACGACATCCTGGAGGAATGGACCACCTTATCTGATTGAGGTTTCCCCGAATTCGATTCACCTCAAATATGGCAAAGGACCTGTATAATTTATTGGACGATGAATCTAGTTGACGTCTTCCTGCCCAATTGCACCATATCAGCAGGAAATTTCAGCCTAGAATAGCGCCAGATGTAAATTTCCTCCTAAGATAACAAATTCTTTACACGGAAATAATTAGTTATCGAAATTTTTCTTGACAGTACTCGATATTTGGATATGATAAAGGTTTCAAAATATTTCATAAACGTTTTTCAAAATCTGAAATACTTTTCAAAGAAGAATTCTAAAACAGTTTTCGATATTTTCCTTGACTCTCGGAGTCGTTGAGAGTCCAGGAATATTTCGAAAACTCTTTTAGAATTCTTTTTCTTTTGTAAAAAAAAAATTCCTTTTTTTTGTAAAAAACTTTAATGAAATATATGAAAACTTTTGACCTATACAAAAATGGATTTATTTATTTATTCCCTTTAAGAAAGTTACATATATATAAAATCATTTTGTAGCTACTCTAATTTATATGACTTCCTGATTGAGGAAACTTTATAGCGGGGACAATAAACAGATCCCAAAAATAGGTTGTTTTGAATATTTTTCAAGTATTTTCATATCTAATATGATATTCTAAGAAATTGCCCGGATTTGCGTATGTGTGTATGGTATATATCACGCTTTTCTACGATTCTACAGTATCTCAACTTATTACTCCACCCTATAATACCTTGAATCTTACGCAAGGATTTATCAAAATATCGAATTTTACAATTTTCATCTACTTTTATAATTTTTGAAAAATTAATTTTTCAAGTACAACTTTTCTAATAGTAATAATTTAAAGAAGATGTAAGTTAAATTTATCTTAAATATTAAAAAAAACATATTTTTAGACTACGCTTCACGAGGAAGCAAAGTGCTCAATAAATGAGCAACAGAGATAGATACAACTTCACAACTTCTCATTGTACATATATACATACCAAGGAACAATTATCAAAGTATAGTTCAACATGAGATTTAATTAGGAGAGTTCCTACGTTCAGTTAAACTAAATTCCTGCCCTTATTTAATAGATAAAGTGTCATGTTCTCTCTTCGAGAGACAGAGAGACACTGTTCACATATAATGTGAAATTGCATTTGTAGTGGTTGGCTGTAGTTGACAGATTGGAACTGTGGTTCGCTTTGAACGTTAAATCAGGATGTGATCAACCTTAATAATTTTATTAGATCATATGAAATGACATTGTTAATAGTTCTTAAGTCAATCTTTAATATTACATCAAATCTGTAAATATACCAACAAATCAGTAAATATACCATCAAGTCTGTAAATTTCTTCTCAACCTTTTGGCAACGAATAATCGCAAAAAATTCCAAGAAATGATACAAGTTGACGAAAATGGTAGCAGTACCCAACGTTTCAAGAGTGCAACAAAGGGAGATGCAATCAAAAGAACGGCGTCACGATTCGACAATAATCCAGCTACAATACCTGTTTGTTTCTTCCCTTTTGAAGTTAAAGCGCCCTGGTTTAAAAGAGCCCGAGCTGAGTTTTACAAGAAACTGCTTTTTCCTCTGAATTTTCCTGGTGAAACATGACGTTTAAACACGACTATTGTCCTTTGAAGATCATCATGTAAATGATGGGGAAGCTTTAGAAACTTAACATAGTCACAGTTTACCAGTTCCAGTTTCGAACGTCGCAGTTAGATTCAACTTCTCTTGAGTCTCGAAATCGAGATTCGTTGTCACTTACCTTTTTTTCCTCCACTTTTCAATTCAATGCAGCCACCTGGCTTCTCGTCTGTTGATCGAATCTGCAATGCTCCAGACTCTTCTAACCAAGGGGTGATTGGGAGGTTCAGAAGAGCCTCGGGGCTTCGAAAACGAAAAGAAAGTTAGCTACGGTGGACCACGAAGGGGTGTCTCTTCGCTTAGAGTACGCGAAGGGGGTTGGCGTCTAGTTATATCGAGTCGAGTTTCCATCCCCTTCGACAAACTTTGCCCCCGATGCTCTTGTCGTAAACAAGCCGAGCCAGCCACAAAAGATGGGGTGAAGGGAACGTAGAATGCACCGAGGGTGGCAAGTCGTTTGCGGTTGGCACCAAAAGGGATTTCCATTCTTAATTTTGTCTCCCTGGATTCTAGACTCCTGGTTACATCCGCTTTTTCCAACAAATCCAGTTTTCAAATGAGGAGAAAAATTGAGCTTTTATATTTCTCCAAGTAAATCTTGACCTAAAAATTAACAAAGGATGCAAACCAGGGGTTTTAATGGTAATGTTCAGTTTGAAAGTGTAGGTAAATTGTTAAAACTTAGAATAGCTGAATTACTACTGGATTTTATATTCTTCAGTCTATGTGAAAAATAGAGAGCTCATTAGGGTTGTTCAATTTCTTTGAACTCAATTTTTAAATTGTAACTTTTTAAAGGTGGGATAAAAATTCTTTAGCAAAAACGCTGATTTCTTGTTTCTGTTTTTGCTCTGAGAATTCTTGTTTATCCACTTTTTTCTCTCAGCTGCTCATTTGACCCACATATTTATTTCAGCACTTAAAAATTCCTTTAGACGTAAAAGGGAGGAATAAAGTATCCTGAAAAACTTTCCAAATTATGATAAAAGCAAGCTGTTTTGCATAATGTTTATTTAGACCAGAAGAATTGATTTATCTTAGAGTAAACTCTCCCAGATAATATTCAAAATGGCGGGTATTTCTCAAAACATCTTCCGGAAAAGTTTTGAGTAATGGAAATTCTTTTAAAGTTTGATAATTATTTGGAATTTTGGGAATGTAGCAAGGTTGGAAGAAGGAATTGATATCAAAATTTTTTTAATAAAACTTCTTATTCAAGAAAGCTAAAAAAAGAAAATTTGGCATTCGTGTAACGTTTTTCATGCAAGAACTTCAAAAACTATAAAATAATTCTCTTCTTCCTTATCACTTCATTCTAACACATGGCAAGTTGCCAATTTCTCCCTTTTTCATTATAGAAATCTATAAAATCTTCAAGCTTTTGATTCCCTCAAGAATTCAAAGTTTGCAAAGCGGGGTAAGAAACATTTAAAGACTTAAAAATATCTGAACGTCAGCAGGTGCCTTTAATCGAGCTATTAGCGAATATTGTAGAATTGAAAGACGTTTGAAACTGTCGGAGAAGTTATTCGTTAAAATTATCTTCTTGCAAACGTCAGGTGCGCGAAATCGGACTGTTAGAAATTTGTGAATGTTATCTCCCTTAAAGTTAAAATACCGATCTTTTCCTTAAATCCAGCAAAGGAGGAAAAGTTTGTTCAAGTAACTTTCGTGTTGGGCTTTCACCGCAATCGCTTTACAGAAAATTTTCGAGAAAGTACCGTAATCACTACTAATTAAAGCCTCCATTCATCAGAATCGGGACGCCTTTTTAGAATGCTGAATTCATTCAGAGCTCTTCTATTTCTGAAACCGCCAGCAGAAGAGACTGTACACCGGGCTTCACAGGTTTTATCAGGATTATACTTTTTTCGCTCGTTTAGCGCTGATTTTCATCCCCTACATGTCCTAGTTTTATTCTGGAAAGTGGATGTCAGTGTTCAAGTTTCATAGAACATTTTTTTAGCAAATAATTTTATTCCATTTCATTTCCTTGGATAAAACACACCGACATCTGGCTTCTTTTTATTTTATAAACTTATCAAATCGCTGTGTAATAGTAAAAGAATTATGCAAATTTAGGCCGAACATGAAAACATAATTTTTACGTGTGTAAGTCTCATTCATATAACTTTCTTTTAACACCAAAGAGAACTTATATATTTAAGAGAAAAAGAGATTTTCTCTTCAAAACAATTCAGATTATCTCTTTCCCCCTTTTCATCTAGAAAGTTTCTTTTTTTATTTAAATTAGGTCAGTAGAGGATTTTAAACTTTTTATTTGTAATTTTAATTTGTAGAAACTCTGCTAAATATTCACGAGAATTTCTGTAGTTATTTATATATCTTGATTTATTATTGAAACGCTCAAATTGGAAAACTGTGATATAAATTGCATTCTGGATATCTAAAATCTACTTTCAATTTCCTACTTTCCAATTTCCAATTTCCGGTCTCCAAATCCTGAAGGTTTGATATTCACTCAGCTGAAAAATATTCTCAGATCATCAAAAGTAAATTTTTCTGGAGCAATTAATAATTCAGTCTTCCATCTTAAATTCTAATAAGTCAAGAGAAACAAAAACGAAACTTTAAACGTCTTCTCCAGCTAACGTTTAAAACATTTAATTAAATTTTCTGAGAAGACTTTTCCCCTCTAAACAAATTTCTAAAAAAATAAACGTTAAAAGTAAACACGCTAAAATGTATATTACTTCCTCGCGTCGTAAAAAATGCGAATTTTACTAAATTAAATCTCATCTTTCTGAAAATGCCAGAGCTCTCATAGCTTTTGGAAATGCTCTTTAGACAGGAAATTAATTCACTAGAAGCGAAGCGTAAAACGATGTAAACTTTTCTCCGTGCATCAACACTTCTGTCAAGTTGCCAAAGCTCGATCATAGTTTAATTTTCAGATAGTTTTGGACATAGTTTAATAACTTGCGCCCAATATTTCACTCTTATAATTTTTTGTGTCCTTTCTGGCTCTCCTCAACAGAGAATTCGCCCAACTATTTTGTTATTGAGAAATAGGTATGCATCATATTCTTGATAGTTGGCTAACAGATGAAGATCAACCAGGATGAAAATTGATCAGGATGAAAATTGAACATGTGAAAATTTACAACGACGAGAATTCAGATGAGAATTGCCCAAGGCAAATTGCTTTACAACAAAGTAAATGCGCAATCTTGGTTCACACTGATTTCGACTATGTATTCTAAACCTCCCATAATAGAGGGAAGTTGATCGATATTCGTGTCTCGTATCTGGTGTTCAGCATCCAAGTATTTCATCCTTTCGCGTTATATGCGAACACGATAACGAGCTATACGCCCAGAGGCGTATTAACGTTTATACGCCTAAACTAGAGACGCTCCAATCACGCTCATACATTCGTCTTTGAATCTGATTGCACGAATGCACGTACCTTCGTTTTCCACCATTTTCCACCGCAAAGTAAAGTGACACGTTCACTTCACTTTCAAAGCATCAAATTACGACTTATTCGGAGGTGCAAGGCTGGAAGTAATAAGTGGTTCTGCAGAACAAGTTGGAGATTTAATTTTTTTAATTCTGTCGCGAATTTGTAGTTTGTGTACTTCTCGCTTGACTTAATGAACTACTTGAACTGACAATCTTGAGAGTGACAAATATAGTAAAATCTTGGAGACTAGTTTTCGAAAGTTACATTTGATAAAGAGTGACAGGGAGGTGTAATGTTCGTGAAGAGACGAGAGGATGAGGAGAAAATAATAGACGAATCCAATCGTCGGAGAGAATAGCTCTTCAGGGAGCCAATTCTTGAGTCGTGTGGTAATAATAATTCACATTTATGGACCGAAGGGTATAATATCACTTCTGATTTTATATGATTAATTAACATTAAGAACTCTAACTAAAAAAAATAAATTATGACAATAGGAATTCGAGAGTAGCTTCTGTACTTCTTAGTTCTTCTTTTTTTATCTCCTTTACAATTAAGAAAAAAAAAAAAAACAAAAAAAAAAAAGAAATTTTATAATAATAAGTCTATTGATAATTATTTTGCTGTGAAAAATAAATTATTAGAGAAGCAAAAAAATATTTCAAAATATATACCTAAGGATAGTGAACATTATTCTAGAAATTAAAAAGATTACTTATAGTAAACTTTTCATGTGTTTTTTTAAATCAGATTTTATATTATCTTAATATTTTTAATATATATAT
>CAJFCO010000128.1:618547-630808 GCA_904066015.1 Synergus gifuensis | reverse complement strand
ATATATATATATATATATATATATATATATGTATTCGTATATTTACAGATCAGTTACCATCAGAATTATGAGATATTATGGGATTATAAAGTAATTTTAAGGGATTTGACTATATATTTTGTGGAATTTTATAAAATTTTAAAGGATTTATTGTAAAAGCATTTTAAGGAATTTTATGAAACATTAGATAAAGAATTACAAGTTTTTATATTTCAAGAATTAAAAATTTTCAATTATTTTGTTTACTAGCAAAAGGTGTGCAAAAACGAGAAATTAATCGCGCGCAGAGCGCGTGGATCCTTATTGCTAGTTAATTAAATTTTTAATATCCTACCAAAAACCTGTTTTATTCACTTTAAGGATGGTATTTCACATTTTGCATTGCATTTGAGCTCTATGATTCTATCGAACAGTTCGTACGAGAGATATCACATGCTTGTCAGTAACGGATTTTGTCGAGAGTGGGATGGAGTATCGGAACCAATCCAATAGCTTTACATTTCATACGTGCTCACGAGTCGTACTTCTTAAAATTCCAACAATTGCCTTCCTTGCCTTTTTACTTGAAGTACGAATGACGAGTGTGCTCTTAAAGAATATGAAAGTTGTCAGAAAATATTCTTGGAAATTGAGGAATAAAAAAAGTTTCTCCGAGTAAAAAAAGTTTACTAGAATACTTTACAGAGAGGTAGTATCTACATACATATATATATAGTTCACTATATAATATATATGTACAGTAGACGTATAGCTGGCGAACAATGTCTTCACTGGGAGTACACCTGCAGTTTCACTACTTCTTATCTTTTTGGAAGAACTAGTTGGCGCCAAATTAAGCTTTACTAAAGTCACTTTTGAGTATTTTCTCAGAATTACCATAAAGGCGACGAATTTAATCCATTTAGTTCCTCCCTGTAATTAATTCACGTCGCTCAGTAGCCTTCAAGAAATTGCTCAAAAATTTATTTCTACTCACTGATTTTCCCCAAGATATTTTAATAGCAATATAGTAATTGCTTTAAAATTGAAGTTTTAATTAGGGGCATGTAGTCAATTGTGACGACACTAAATAGATATTGGGCAAATAATTATATTTCCCGAGATTATTACAGAGTAGTTGCAATATGGCGATGAAATTTTGGGAAATAATGAGGTAATATTTGGGGCACGTCTTGCTGATGATAAAATTCAAATCAGGATATTCCAAACAAATTTTGAAAAACAAATTCTCTATCATTTTCCAAAATTGCATTACAATATTCTAATTCACTACCCCTACTGCATGCCCGTAATTGAATTGGGTTAATATTGATAGTTAATCAATAATTTATTTAAAGGAGAGCAAAGATTAAAAAGTTACTGAAATTCGATATTCATATTCTGAATCTAGTTACACTTCCGGAATTATTTATACTTGTAAAATTAATTGAAATTATTTTCATATTAAGTAATGTATAATTTTAATAATGTATGCTAATGTGATAATTACTGAATATCCCATGTAGAAATTTCCAAACCTGGCCCAGACCGGTGATGAAACGCACGGCCCGATCGGGCCCCGATCAGGCTAGGTCTGCCCCTGGTCGGGCCGTGTGTTTCATCCCCGATCTGAAATCCCCTTATCTGGAACCTATCGGGGCCAGATTCCCCAATCTGGGCCCGATCGGGGTCACAGCAAAATTTCTACCCGGGATGATTTATATCTACTGAAAATTTTATTCTATTTCCGAATATACTGAATATATTGCATACGGATATTTTTCGTTAATGAGAACAATAATTTTCATATGAATTTTGAAAATAAGATGCTACCTTTTACTGAGAAAGAATAAATCTCGGGATCAAATATTTGAAGAAGAATGCGAGAGAAGAGAAGCTCGAAAGGTGGCCACAGTGCCGCATATTGCCGGGGACTGAATATCAATCGTTCATGCGTAATAAATCTGTAATTTATTGATTCCTACAGAAAATGATACGGAAAAGTACATTTTCATAAGATACATGGCTTCCCCCTATTAGACTTCAAAGTATCGATACTTTTTTTTCTATCATTCATGTACATATAAGTAATCAGAAACCCTCGATCATTTATTGGAAAATTGGGAGTGAATACTGAAAGTATTTCAAACTTGATTCCAACGTTGAAAACTCATTGAAAACGAAACTTGAAGAAGTACGTACACGATTTTATAAATAAAATTGTAATAAAATTAATTGCAACATTTTCCATTACATTTTTTACATTACATATTTTTACATCTGCTTTTTAGACTCTTTTATCATTTAAATTATTTAGAAGATTTAAAAATAATATATTTAGCTGCCCTTTTATAATTAAAAATAACGTTTAAAATAATATTTGAATTGAACTTCCAGTATCATTCAAACAGAGGATTTTCGAGGATTTATTTTCCATGCTTTTTTTATTGCTATTGGAACTTTCTTTTGCGCCAAATCAAGCGCAACAGCAGCAACGTGAAATTCACGCAGTGGAATAAATTTCACGCGGTAAGACACAGGGAAAGAAAATACAGACGATCGATTCTTTTTTTGTCACTGTGTCCGACCACAGGAAATTTATTCTACTGCGTGAAATTCCGGGTCGAGACGCCACAGAATCGGAAAAGGAAAAGGTCTGAAAACTCGGAAAAGTCAGGAATCCAAGGTGAATAAAGTGAATGGAATTACTCTTCGCACATGAAACTATAGTGGGTTAATATATAGATGCATGTCAATTTTAAAAATTATTGACTCGAACGAGATATTTAAATATTTATTTTAACATGGATGAGAAAACCAAGATCTATATAAACTCGGATTTAAGTCTCTTTTACGAGAAATCTTTTTCTTTTGATGAATTTTATCGACGTCAAAACATTTCAGTCTGTATAAATTTCAGTCAGTATAAAAATTGAAAAATTCAGTGTCAGTATCAGGAGAAAATCGAGAATTTTGCGTTGGATATAAATTACCTTCGTGTTGGCAGTGAATTGACTTCAGTGGCAATTTTTCTTCAATCTTTCCGGGCACAACGAGTCATTTTTAACCACTTGTTCTCCGCGGGGTTATATTGGTGACTCGAACTGTTCTTTTTTTTTCATTACCTTTCAGCTCTAGATACTCGATAAATTATTGAAGTAATATCGAATTTGGAAGCTGGTCATTTTTTTATTCGGACATGTCAACGACACGAGACACCTTTTTGTTAATGGTTTGTTGACATCTCTTTGATTTTGGACTGAATCTCGTCCGAATTATTAAACTGGAAATTGGGCCCATGCCCATTTTTAAATTCTAAAGCAAGCATATTTTGAAACCATTTTAAATTTAAATACCAGGGCTTTAAATTCAAATTTAAGAGCGATAAATCTGGATCTTTTTTCCAAAGAAAAAATCATGCTTTGAAATATTATCTGAAGTCTAAGAGATAATAAAATTCAAAGGCTGTTGTCACTTTAATAATCTGAGGATAAATAAATAAATTTATTCCTTGGTTTTTATAAAATTCGTAGTGTCAGAGATGATAGGAAAAGTTTCGGCGTTTTCCGATAAAAAATAAAATAAGGCATCCGTAAATATTTGATATTGGAAATTCCTCTGTCAATTTGAATCAGACATTTCATCTTCCATTTGGAGGGTGTAGGACAACAGATATACCGCGAAAAAAAACCAAAGTAATTCTTATCAAACTATTAAATTTAAACGAAATATTGCATAGAAATTTCCTCTTTAAAATTGCGGAACAAACTTAATGTAAGAATTTTTTGTTATTCTATTTTTAAAGTTCTCATTAAAACAAATTTTATGTGAATTAAACGAATAATTGTTTGATTTAACTAAAATATTTTGTGCGTGTACTTTACTTATAAACCTTTTAAAAAAAGACGAAAATAGCTTTCATTATTTCAAAAACACCAGCATGCACCCTATTTTACTTCCTCATAAAAAAAATCTCGATATAAAAAAATCCCAGAAGTAATTCTCTATTACGACCCCCGTGAAGCCTTCGTCGGATAAAGAGGGATGTTTAGAAGATTTATTGAAGATGTATCTAAATAGAGAAATATCTCTGACATTCTTTCTTTGACATATTTTGACATTCCAAAGAAATTATAATTAATTTCAAAAAATGCTTCAATTTAAAGAAAAAATTATAATAATACTAAGTAAGTCAAGAAGCAGGCCTTGCACAATAAAACAGACTAATCTTATTACAACTTTGATTTCTTAAGTAAGCCCCTCGGATTATTTTCGTTAGCAAACTTTTAATTTAATCGCAAAGTTTAAAAAGTGCGTGAGGTTACATAATCGAGGACTTCACGCCCCGACAGGGATGAAGTAATACCTGAACGCACCCTAACAATATAGGGGTGCGGTGAAGAACTTTGAAAATCGATTTTCTGAACCACCCTACTAATTACTACGTTATTATTGAAACTTCGCTGACTTCTCCAATTTGCGGATCAAGCCAATTAAAAAAGTCACCCAATTTTCATGAAAATTGTTCAAAATCTTGTTCAACTAATTATTTAAATAATTAATATATCAGTTAATAATTCTGGAAAGTGATAAAATACATCTTTCTAAAAAAAACATTTCTTTTTTCAGGGAAAATGGAAATTGACATTTCGAAGGATTATAAAAAATTTTCTGACATTCTTTGAGATTCTTTGGATTTCTAATGATTTCGAGAAATTTTCAATAATGTTAAAGGATTTTAAGAGTTTTCTAGGAATTTCTCGTGGAATTTAAAAGAATTTCACAAGATTTTTATAATTTATAAACGATTTTGTAGAATTTTGATGAATTTCAAGAGGTTTTCAAGAATTTTAGGAGATCTTTACATACTTTCAGGGGTTTTAAAGTTTTTCGAGGAATTGTAAACGATTGCAAGAAGCCTATACAAATTTAAAAAAATTTTAATATTTCTCATGGAATTTAAAAAAAATTTAAAAGCTATTTTTGATTTTTAAAAGATTTTGTTAGATTTTTTTTTCCGAGAGTTTTTATTTGGAGATTTTATTGTATTTTAGGGAATTTTAAAGTTCCTTATAGGATTTTACGAGACTTTTATGATTTGTAAAAGATTTTATGAAATTGTAAATGATTTCATTGAATTATAATAAATTTTAAATTATGAGATTTTATGGAATTTTAAATAATGTAGTGGAATTTTAAGGAATTCAAAGATGTTTCTAGGAATTTCGAAAGACTTCAACGAATTTTAATGGATTTCAATAGGTTTCCAATAATTTTAAGAGGTTTTAATGCATTTTAAGGGATTTTAAAGCTCCTCGTAGAATTTAAAAATATTCTAAGAGAGTTTTAAAAGATTTTGTGGAGGTTTGAAGGATTACAAGAAATTTTAAGAGATTCTAAGTAATTTTAAAAGATTTTTAAGTTTTCCGAGGAATTTAAAGGATGTCAAATAATTTGGAGGAATTTAAAAAGAATTAGTGAAAAAAATAAGGGATTTCATGGAATATGTCTGAAAGTCAGGCAAATGTCAGGGAAATTGAAAAATTTCAATTTTGTGGCCACCCTGCAGAAAATTTTTGAAAACAGCAAAAGTGGTTGCCATTGTAGGTCCCAGCAAGAGCCCAACCAGGCATGCTATAGTCGAGGTGCGCCTTTGTGGGTAAGAAAGATGTCTAAGCTGGGCAATTCCCATATACGGGATAATAAAAAATGTTTAAAATAAAGAAATCCCACGAGTCATTTGCAATTCACGATTGAGACCCCTACAATCCCCTAAAAAATCCTTTAAATCGTCGCTTAAAAAAAACATTGAAAATCCCTTCTTCATGAAAGGACAGGTCCTTTCCCTTCTAAATCTCAGATCGTCAATTTCGAGGGGATCGCTTCATTTAGCGATTTTAGTGGGAAGCGATCCTCGGAGAGTTTTATCCCCTGGGTGAGTGAGTTAGGTTGGTGTAAAAATGTCTACACTTATTTTTGCTGCGTGATGTGGATCCTGAGGAAGAGGCCTTTTCGTTGACCTCATTTTGAGGAGAAGGCGCCACTAAACGAGCCGAAGGATCGCCCGTAATTAATTCCTCGACGCAATGGCATACGACCCCTAGATGGGACATGGGTGGGTGGAAGTAGTTGGGCGGAGGAGTCGAGTGAAGCTTGGGGTTGGGGGTTAGGTGAGGATGAGGATGAAGGTGAGGGTGAGAGTAAGAAAACTACGAGTAGAAGGGGTAGATTCTCCTTCTTCTTCTCTCTCACCTATTCTCTTTCTCTCTTTCTCTGGGCCCATCGACGAAGTTCGTCCGCTGAATTTAACCAGGGGTTTTGCTATCGACCTGACGTGCAACCTCGGCGTTTACGTCGACGTCTGCGTCGCGCAGACGCCAGGGCAAGCCTCGGTTCTCCAATCGATTCCAGATTTCCCGGCATAACGAGGCCGGCGGCCTCTTGCGGCTGCCCAAAAATTTTTAGACGTCTTTTCCGCCTCTCCCTCCCCCCTACTTTCACCCATTCAAAGAATGAGCCGAGGGAGGGGAAAAGAAATAAAGAATGGCAAAATTTGGTTGTATTCATCAAATAAAGAAAATAGAAATTTAAGAAATTCTCGAAATCCGATAAAAATAATTGAAACCTGAAACTGCTTGCAATCCACAAAAACTTTTCTTTTTTACATTTTCAGGAGTTATTAATTGTGGCAAATTGTGGCAGTTTTACATTGTTTCTCTAATATTATACACAATGATGAAATTTTGAATTATTTAGCTCTTGACTTTGAATTTATTGAACCATTTTGAAGGAAATTTCAGCTCTAGATTTCTTTGATAGATATCGAAAGATATCTAACTATATCTCTTGAGATTTTCGGTATAATTAGGCGTCGCGACGCCTCTTCACATCTGTCTAGAATGACTGGAGTGATGCCAATTTTTCCAGATTAACCTTAATTATTATCGATTAAGGGAGAGGCCGAAGACCGAGAACCCTCGCCGTTGGTCGTGGGGAGACTGAAAATTCAATTCGATTCGATTAGAGCAAGAACGTCCTGACCGTGCTTCGAATTCTCGAGCAAAGTCTTCAGATTCTTCCTCAGCTTTGCAGAATGCTTCTTGAGAGCTTAGAGCTCGGGAGATACAAGCAGGGACACGCCAAGGCCCTTTAAAGGGTGGAGGGTGCGAGGTTTTAGGGGTGGAATTTTCTGGTCCCACCTCTACAGGTGTCCCATTTCATAGTCCGATCCACTTGTTTTATTTCCTCATTCTTTCGCAATATCCTCGCTTTTGAAAGGGCACTGCGGTGGAATTGTATGAACTGTTGTTCTTCATCTGGAAACACAAAACTGGAAAAATTCAGTGATCCGATAAAAATCGGTTTTGTTATTTTGTAAGGGAAGTCAAATAATAAGATTTATGGGATGTTTGTGGTTCTTAGATCAACATAACTCACAGTCCATTTAAATCAAAAGTATCATACACACCTCTAAACAATCTTTTGATATAAAATTCAATTTGAATGGAAATTATGAAAATTCTTTAAATTTTGAAGTTCTGTTTTACTATATTTTTGTAAGAATCATATTAGCATAATTTTATCGTTTTCTGGATTGCAATAAACAGTTGTTAAAACAGTACAAATAGAATCTTATAAGATGTCTAAAGTATACCTTAGACATCTTCGTAATTTAAAATTAAAACAATGTTTAGAACTTTTTATCTTTCCAACAGAAAAACTAAAACTCATTTGAATAATTTGTGAATAAAAAAACTCAAGTGCCGAGTTGAAAATTTTCTCTGAAGATTGTTATCTATATTTTCTTGAAGTTTTCAGTCGAGTTTCTTAAAAAACAATTAAACTTCTCCATATTCCAAAAGAGCTGTTACTTAAAATTTCACAAAAATTAAAATACATCTCGTAAAAGTGCTATTTTTTAAAAAGTATGGATTTTTGCATATCCATATTATTTATCAGATATTTTATCTATTGGAGTACCACTCCAAAGCTGCTTTTTTAAAGGTTTAACATTTAAAGTCTATTTTGACGTAAAATTCGAATATTACAGATTGAAATTCGAAGATAGCAGTAGTGGAACTTGTTTTGTGAAAAAGTTTACCATTTGTTTTTATGTCTCATCTCTAAATTTAGAAAATCGATCGCAGAAATACACTGATATGATAGCATTCTACAGTATTGTGATTCGTAGTACGAGGCAGTGGATCGATGTTAAGATCCTATCGGACTTTTATGGCTGACAATAAATCTGTACTGTGATAGTCGAGAAGAATTATTAGACTATATACATAGGACATTAAAAAACGCACTTTTCCAGCCAAATACTTATCGAGGCTTAACGCCAAGACAATCGCTGGCTTTAGTCATATTAAATGAGTCAGATTAACTTTCATGATCCCCTAGCGAATTCTTTATGTCAAATAATCCAGAATAATCCGTATCATATAGCATATTGTTCCTTTCAGGGTCAGCATGGACTGAAAAATCGTTCCAGTAAAAATCTTTGAAACCGAACTGTTTTCTTTTCACAGATCTGAAATCTTCAACTTCTTATTTATTTATAAAACTGAATATATTTTCCAAATTTCCTTGAACCTATTAAAACCAAATTTTGAAGGCCGTCATTTTGAATTGAGGATTTTTTAAATTCTTTAAAATTACTTAAAATATTTTGAAATCTTTTCAAATTCTTTGAAATTCCTTTAAATCATTTAAAATTTCTTGAAATTCTTTAAAATCCTTCAAGGTTTTTTAAATATCTTTCAATGTTTGAAATCCTTTCGAATTCTTTAAAATCACAATCTCTTCAAATTCCTTCAAATCACTTAAAATCCCTTGACATTGTTTAAAATCCTTTAAACTTTTTTTAAATATCTTAAAATATTTGAAGTCCTTTTGAATTCTTTAAAATCACTTAAAATTATTTAAAATATCTCGAAATCTCTTCAAATTCCTTGAAATTCCTTCAAATCACTTAAAATTCCTTGAAATTCTTTAAAATTCTTCAAGTTTTTTTTAAATCTCTTAAAATATTTGAAATCGCTTGAAATTCCTTAAATTTTTTTCTGGTAGAGTAATATAATAAGTTGAATAATGTTACAATATAAGAAATTGAAACATTTATAGCAACAGTGGAATGTTTCGATAATGCACTGTACATATATAAATACACAGTTGCTTTTATAAATTTTTCAAGGCGACAGAAATGTGTTTTTCTCGCGTATGTAAAGGCTGGAGAGACTGCTATGTATTTTTCATAGGGAGAGGGAGACCTGGGGGTGTTTGTTTTAGCCTTAAGGCACTATTTGACGTGTATCCGGTGAAAATTCAAAGAGGTCCTCACCTCACAGATCTCGAGGTGGATTTTACATTTAAGCGAACGAGATTACTTGAGGGTGGTAGATCGGTGGTCGTCTGGGTTATCAAGATACAAATAAAAGGGATTTACCTACCCTTGCAGTTGTATAATCCTCTACCATCTTATAAGAGAAATTAGCAGAAAGCCTTTGTGATCTAGTTACTGCAACTCTACTTCGTAGCACACACACATAGTTATACACAAGTATACTTGCTCCTAAAGCTTCAACTTGTAATTAATGTATGAACACATCACTAATTAAAATATACTTTGTCACCTGTAAGCTGTAGCTCAACATGCTTTAAACCCCAAACTTGTTAGAATTTAACTGAAATTTTAATTAATTTGTTCAGGTATTTCAAAATCAAATTGATTATAAAGTTAACGTTCCTTTAATAAGTAAAGTAGCTTCATAATTTATTTTTGAAAGTATCATAAAGTTTGTTAAGTTTTAGATTCAATAAATCTAACAATTGTTGTTTATTTAAAATAATGGACCAAGTATGAATTCCAACTATCCAACAATGTAAACTCAGATCTAATTCAATATCCCGAAACGTATGAGGGCTTATAACTGTTTTATTTATTTTGACTTGAATAGTTAATTTAAAGAATTCGTGAATTATGTTTGGTTAGAGACGAGCACTCGGATGATTTCATTAACACAGATTGTGAAATATGCAAGTGCATTTGTACAATGTTGGATGAAACGTGGTGAAATAGCGATGGAAATCTCTTTGCTTTACTGGCTAATTTGCTCTAATGACTTCGCAGTGGTCACGTGACACAGACTCGACTAATTTCGAGCAATGTTATCGGTATGTACGACCAAATTTCAGCAATCGCTCAACTAGCTCGTCTTTATCCCTGAGAATGGCCGAGATCCCAACTGTCGTGGAACCCAAGTCTCAAAGATGTTGCAGGGGATTTGGGTCAAGGAATTGAACAGTTTTATCGGACCAATGTTTTCGGTAACTGAGTTCAATTTGAGAATCTTCAACAATAAAACTTTATCGTGCTCAGTATTAAGAAAACTTTTAAAATAACAGTTCCTTGGATTATTAGAATTTTATCTCAAAATTGAAAAGCAAATTGAAATTATTTCAGAAAAATTGCCACAGAAACTTCATCTAAATATGTTTGTTTTTCAACTTTTATTTTTACTCAAATAAACTGTAATTTGTATTTTTTAAGCCAAAGGAAGGTTTACTGTTTGTGTCTGTATTTGAAAAATTGTTCGCTAAAAAAAAATAGATGAAATATGGAAGGATCTGGTTCGTGAAAGGGAATGTTTGCACTTCCTGTCGAAATTGAGTTATATTTATGAGTGGGAACTTAAATCCTCTATTATCGAAAAAATCGTGTTCTTTGGCTGCGGATTACCTGCTGGGTCAACTGGGTCACGACCTAAAACAATATTTTTTTATGAGGTGACAATTTTCCGTAAAATGTTTGTACTTGTCTTCTAAAGTGAAGTTAATTCAAAATATTACGTTAGAAATTCAACTTTACAATTATTTCCTAGATTTACGTTTTTCTCTTGAAAAGAAATGTTGTTTTTAGCTCAGGCTTAATATTTCCAGTCCTTTTATTTAAGTGCTCATTAATATTAGTTTTCATCTAAATTTAGGTATAGGAAGACGATTTTGAACGAGCTTCATTAGGTTTCATGAATAAAGCGAAGCATCCACTAAAGTTTCCTAAGGTTTCAAGACCTACGTCTTCTCAGTAGTAAATTCTGTTGTAGTCAGACAGTAGGACGTCCAATAAACTTGTACACAATTATACGTCAGTTGGCATACACCTCAGAGGTTCATTTTTAAATATCTATTTCTCGATTCGAAATCGACGTGATGTGTACAGTTTATTTCACAACATATAAATTATAGTTAAAGTTTATTCAGAGAAAATTGTCGTTCGAGTTCATTTATGGGAAAGAGACAAGATTTTATCTCTGCTATATTGAGAGCATAAGAATCAGAAAAGAAAGCATGTTCCATAAATAATAAAAGCAATTTTACAAAAACTTCCTCCAAGAGTCGGAAAAGTCATTTTTCAATTAAGCTTTATAGAGTTTCCTGAATTTGAGATATTTTACGAGTATTGTTGAAGATTCTTTAGAATTTCTGAATATTTCATCAATTCTTCATCATTATTCAATACATTTTTTAGTATAAATATTATTTATATCACAAAGACTGAAATTTAGCATACGGAGTTTAATTATTCATCAATGTCAATATGATAAAGTAAATGACATCAATCATAATCCAAATCAATTAAACTGTCATATATATATAATATATGTTGTGCTCTCTAAATCTCAACCAGAGTAACATTGACTTTGACGTAAAGTATTATATGATATTGGATTTTGATAAACAAAATTCTGTTTCGCAGTTTCGACAATCTGAAAATTATTTCGATTTATTAGGGATTTTACAGAGGAAATAATTATTGTTGAAATTGGTGGGCTTTTGTCAATTAAACATCCAATAAAAATAAATGTGTTTATAACGTTTTCCAATAATTCTTTCGTGTGAAGATTTAAATGTGGTGTAAAATTGAATTTTGAATTTAAATTGTGTTGTGTCTCTCTGTGGACTCATTATTATCTACATGCGTAAATTAGTCTTTATCTGCATTCCTAATCTAAATAAAACAATTCAGCACCTGGTCCCAAACAATTATGCAGCTTACAGAGCTTATACTTCAACATTGTTTCTGCAGAATTGGCGAATGGCAGCTTTAAATAAAGCTTAACGATATCACACGAATTGGAATTAAATTTGAAGCTAAATCAATAAGCGCCAGGAAAATACAGAACAGATAAAGCACATTCTTTGTGGTTCATGTCTCTTATGTGGCAAAAGGGAAGTACATTTCAACTTTTTCTGAATAGGCTTTAAAATAAAATTGAAATA
>CAJFCO010000128.1:554305-618147 GCA_904066015.1 Synergus gifuensis | reverse complement strand
AAATTGAAGCGATTGAATTGTCAGAAAGAAACTTTACATTGGCTATAGAAAAAAAGGAATTGGTCGAAGCAAACAAAATACACTTAATAGACTTTTTAATGTTCAGAAAGAGAGAAATCAAGTAAATGAGAGTTGCTTTAATAAAAGATCCTTTGATGATTTAAAGAAGTCTAGCTCCAAATCCCCTTCCTTCTTTTCTTTTTCTCGTCGATCTTTATTTCTATTTTTCTTAATTTCTTATATGTAACATATGTGGCAATCTGAAACATGGTTTCGAATGAGGAATAACCCAATTAAAAATTGGTTTCATCAAGGAAAACAAATTTAACTTTTCAACTAATCAGCAAAGAAAATTTTTATTTCGATTTAATTGATTTTACTGTTTTAATTTGTTTTGTACTGCCGAAGGGATTGAGCACGCGATCAGATTTCTGGAATGTGAGATGACCTCGTTTCCATCACTTTTATTTCTCTCACGTAGGGAAGTCCTTCTGTTTCTCGTCGGATCACGGGAAAAGTATATAGAGAATCGAAAATGGCTTGTGGACAAAGGAGACGATCGAGAAAGGAATTTTCCAAAGGTAAAACTGCCCTCGTTTGCGAGGAAGGACGAACAGTAATGTCCCGCTCGGACAGAAATGAAATTCGGGTGATTTAACCGTTCGAATCTCGAGTCCACGTACAATCGAGAGAGGACGCCAGTAAATCCTACCGTAAAATGGGACTTTTTCTTCTTACTCTGTGTAACCGACATTGCTTCCCTGCTTTTCGCTCGTGACTTTTGTTGATTTCTGGGAAATTCGACATCTTCTCAAACGTTTTAGACTTTTCAACTAGTTTCAATAAGCCACGAAAGCTTTAGAAACATATTTTTATGGTCCTCAAATTATTTAAGCTTTTGCCAAATTTCAAATTAACTATTACAGGGTGTCTACTAAATTTTGCCCATACGTTGAAAAATGCCTAATTTGCTCCATTGCAATATTACAATTACTAAGGATTTGACAAAATTTTATTATTTTATTTTCATTTTATTTTTTGAAAATAATTCGAAAAATTTTAAGAAATTTAACAAAAGTTACAAATTTCCAATAAAAATATATAGATTGGTTATTCAAAAAAGTTTTTTTAAACCGGAAATCCATTTCCCGCATCAAAAACAAAGTCAAGGACAATTTTTGAATTTTCCAAATCTTTTTCAAATTCCGAATTTCCTTAAATTCCCGGATGTTAAAATTTCTAAATTAATTTGACGTGAGGTATTTAACTAGAGTTAACAAACACTAAAGAATGTAGGTATAAGGTAGATACTTATTATTTAACATCAGGTATGCTGTACATAAGATTTCTTTCTCCTTACAAATATTATATAAAATTACAGTCAATCGCATAGAATATTTTCACGTTCTTTCTATTCACTCTCCCTTACTAATCACACATTATTTGTCTCTATCTTTTTCTCTCACACACACACATACACACACAGACACTCATACACCAAGTAGGCTCGCGGATTACATCAGTAAAGCTTCGAACAAAAGGAGCGACAGTTGTTCGAACAACAGCCCATCATTCCGTCTTGCTCCTTCTCGTTTGAAATTCTTCCTCCCTTTTCGAATTCAAATCGAGTGAGGAGAGGCTATCGCTTCTCTTGACCCCGTTATCAATAAACAATTCCTTCTCCAGAATCTCGAGACAATCCGTTCAACACTTTAGGCGCTAAACAATTCTCGGTTAAACTCTTCTCGTACAAGTTTCTCGAACGCTCTCTTTACCTATATTTAAGTTTAGTATGAACACGCAGTCAAACTTAAAAAAATATATAAACGGATTAAAGCCAATTATCGGCCGCGCACTTCCGGCGCAGGGGGATGCAACCTTAATTCGATTTCATCCCTCACTTATATTATATACATACATAGAAGGCCTTACACTCGCAAGTAAAACCGTAACGCATAATATACTACATTTAGTTCTGGTAAATGCTGTTAAAAGCACAGTACAAAAAAATAGGAAAAGGATGATATTTTGTTCGTCGTCGCAATGACAGGAACTAAGCTAAGAGAATATGTTTCTATGTTAAAAAGGAAAAATAAAAAAGAAAAATGCAGGCAGATGAAAAGACGGCTGACGATTCCCTTCACGCTTTTCCCATTGACTTACGACTTAACTTAAAAAATAAGAGCTGAGGTTTATCCCTTTTATAAAAGATGACTCTCTGGACTCACTCATTAAAAATTTAATTTACCTCATAATCCTTAACAGAATATAGATTTTTTTCAAAGTTACTTTAACGCTAAATATTTTAGAAATAGAAAGAAGAATGAGGGTTTCAAAAAAGATTAAGTGCTTGAATCTCGTCGGATTAATCTTGAGGTTTTCCTCCAGGTTTTGTGCAAAACTCGAGTCGAACTTTTATCTTAAAACCTCAACACGCTTGCAAGTTAGGAACCGGTATAAACCCGCCATTAGTCAATCGGAATCTTTTCTCGTAGTTTCGGTCTAAAAGAAACACAGCGAAGTCCAAAACGTTAGGGAAAGTGCCTGGGGGATTTCCACTACTATTTGCTACATTTATGTGTATTTATATATTTATAGGTCCCCACCCCGATAACACGTATTCATCCATTCAGTGTTCTCTTGAATCGTTTTTCACAAATCATCGACAATATTTTTTTTTTTTTCGCTGCGAAACCTTCTGATAATTCGCATTGTACATTTTACACGTGTTTGTGCTTCAGACACAGACGGGAAGAACATTGCAGCTTCGCGACATTTACAATTATAATATAGTGAACATAATTCTCTCACATATAAGACACTCTCCATTCATCACCGTTTGATTTTTTTTTTTTTTTTTTTTTTTAAGAGAAAGCATCGAACCTACGCAAAAGTTCCTACCTTTTTCTTATAAATATGTACACAAGTCATTAAAAAATATATTTAAAGTTCATCTGATTTGCAGACATATCTCAACACGGAAGAACAAAAGTTGAAAACGAGCACCGAGGTCAACGAGTTTATGAATAATGAAAGATATTCAAGAAACTTCTTTTAAAGAATATTTTCATATTCTTTAATATTCTAGACCAACATTTGTTTAGCCTATAGTTTCAAGTCTTATACAATTACATCTTTTCTAAAATAAAGCGTTTGAATTCTCAAAAATTTAAAACTCAACACCAACATCAACGTGGCTCACTTTAATTTGAATTTCGTTTCCTAATATTCAAGTACAAACTAAAGTTTGCGAACCACCTTTAACGTCTGAAAATTTAGAATAATTAAATATGTATTAATTTAAGGGACATCCATTAATTACGTAATTAATGGCCTTACATAACTAACACGTCCCCTTTGAAAATAAATATCTTTAAAGGATATCCTTGACGACCTAATAGCTAGGAATTTAACACGAGCAGAATAGTTGACTCAACAATCTGTTTTCCTTGTATGAGTGATGTGTTGATAAACTTGGCGCATCTTCGGAAAAACAATCTGGGTATTTTAAACGTAAAACGAAGTCGCACACTCGATCACCATTTAGGATGCAACGGCGATGGTGTTGATTACGGGTTATATGATATTGCCATAGTTTTTTATATATTTTTTTTTCTCTTTTTTTTTGTAATGATATTACGTCGAATATTGTCTCGGACGATGAGCAACGACGCTAAAAGAACGGGAAGATAAATATTGAGGAGTATGAACTATAAACTTAGAGTCGACATTCTCCAGAACTTCGTTGCTGATCGTCTCATTTTCCAGCTTTTAGCGAACTTCTCGTTTGTCTTGCACCTTTTTCAATAAGAAACTATCGAGTAGAATCACTGCTTGTGCATTGCGCTCGCGAAAAGCCTGTAACTCGCGATATAGAAGCGTATATGCATTCACGTAACGATTTTCGAGTTGTAATAATTAGTATCTTTAATTATTGCTTACATACGATAATCCATCTACAACGAATATAATAATTATATGCACTCGTGTGCGAGTTCGTGACCCGAAAACTTCTCACTTCGTTACGACAGCTGTGCACAAATGAATCTGGCTTGCTAATCAGTTCCAAGTAAGAAAAGATGATTTTTTTCCTGAGAATCTCGCTGACCTTAATTTTAAATATAAATGGGTCGTCGCATAATTTTTTTTCTTATTGTGAAAGTTGCACACAGAATAAGTAGTTTCCACTAAAATGAAATATATTTTCTTAATAAATGAAGAACTTAATGAAACTTTAGATTATTCAAGATCACTAAGCTTGAAAAGGAGAACGGAATTGTTGAAAGGTCAGTGAAACTTCTCTGGAAGTTTTGAAAGCTCGCCTGAAACTTCAGTAAGTGCTTTTAGAATCATGAGTCTGTGATTCGCTGAGAGCCGGCTCAAATGTCATGGATACTGTAAATAATATCGTGGAGAAATGTAACAAACTTATACATATCTATCATATAACGCTTTAATCTCTCTTGGAAAACCTAGGTAGACTTCGGCAGCTCTTACTTTTGTAAAAAAAAAAAAAAACGAAGTTTGGAAAACTTCGTATCTCGCTTTCCCTAACTCTAAAATGTTCGAAACGAGTTAAAAAAAAACCTACGCAAGATGAATCGATTTCTGATTTAAAATTCGGACTTATCACGTCATTAACTAGATACTATAGATATCAAAATAAAACAAACGTTAAGACATGGAGTTTCAAAAACAGGAACGATTCGAATACGTACAATATATGTGTAGATAATAAACTTTCTAATAATGTGTAACGTTCTTTTTTTACACTCACTTTCACGGTAAAAAGTCATTGTCGAAGCAACTTGAATTTGAAAAAATGTACATGACGAGTTTAATTATGCTAGAAAGTACGTGTGTCGCTCGAATCGAAAAAATTGCTCGGACTGGTTTCTTTAGCAACTTATTAAAAGAAATAAATAAAGATTCGATTCTGTATTTAAACAATCGATGTACAGACTTGTTATGATTCGTTCCTTTATTTTTAAAAATAATTATTAATATCATAATTTTCTAGTCTAATTTTTAAATCTTTTCAGCCATTGCGTAGCATTTGCGTTGTGCTTGGAAAGCTTTCAACTGAAAGATGAATCGAAAGATATGGGCTAACAATAAAGAAATGAAAGAGATCCGACCTAGAAGCCGATTATGATTTAAGAAAAAGAATGAAATTAAAATAAAACTAAAACTCATTTTTTGATTCTCGAAGTAAAAAATCGGTTCAGTCCTGAGCAGTGCAAATGTTGCTCGATAATAGAGAAGGAATGCTAAGAAAACATTGTGAGTAAGAAAAAAATTCGTTGGTATAAAATATACAGATCAACTGGAATGATAATAAGCGTTTTACCGCGTTATTGCTTTGCGTTTCTTGTATAGTAAAACAAATAGGAGTTAATAAAAATCTTTGAAAATCGTAGCGACGTATCGAACGACTACAAACTAGATTTTGGTTTCACGTTACCTTTATTCCCTCTCCCTTAGCTCTAATTTCATCGCGCTCAATCACATTTTCAAACAGATCATCTTTAATCATTGTGGAATTCATTATTAATAATTTCCAAAGACTAATTGCATTTGAAAACTCAGTCTAACGCCTTGGCGTTCATCCTCTCTTGTACAGAATTCAATAACCCAGGTGAAAGAATCACGTCGTTTCATCCACCAGAAAATTTAGTGTCAAGCAACAACTTTAACAATAACAGAAAATCAAAGAAGTTTATCGCAAAGTGCAATCTTCAATGGGGAATGCATTTCTGAGAGAATATTCTGTTTTGCCACGTGAAGTTCATTCTTCATTCGCTGCTTTAGAAGATACACTATTGAGTTCCAGCGTTTCTAGAATGTCGATAGGCAAAAGACAGATTGATTTTCTTGCACACCTTTAATAAATGCAATGTCGCATGTCATACTCGCGAAAACGTCATTTGGATTTCAACAAATTACTAAACCTATCTAGAGTCAAGTTAGCTATTATTTAGTTAACTATCAGCGTATGCTTTCAAAAGACATGCGATTCGCGAAGCGGCACGCAAATGACTGACATATCAGTGAATAGTCTACTTTGATTGGTGTACTTAACCGAGACGTGTCTTGTGGACGATGTATTCTCGTCATACCATCACCATATCCTCGTCATGATTAATGATAGTTGGGAACGAGTTGTCGGCCGAGCTTTGTCTCTGGATGGGTTTTTTTCTGACTAGGCCGTCTAAAACAAATGAGATAAGATATTTTTATTTTCCGAAATTCTTTTATTATTCTTCATTTTAAATTATTTCTTACTGAAACCATTTAAAATAAAGAAATTAAATGTAAGAAATCATGAAAATTCTACGAGGCTCACCAGCAGATGGTAGAAGGTCGTCCAAAGATCCATCGTCCAAGTCCGTAGCAGAAAGCAACAAATCGTCATCCGACGAAGCTCTTGTCAGGCTCGGCAAAGTGGATGTAAGTAGAGCTTTCTCCTTTTCAATCTCTTGAATATGACCCACCAAAATAGCCTCTTCTTCATCGCTTCGATCTCTTTCCGATTCAGCAGTGTTTCCCCTTGCCGCAGTAGTCGACGAAGTAACATTTAATTCTTCCGGACTAAAAATTTTCGACGACCTTAGACTCGACAACCGATGCGTCGCCGTATGACAAGCAGTCTCCAGAGTATTAATATCCGCCAAGGTTGCCCTAACAACTCTGAGTTTCTCCTGAACAATCGTCTCAACACATCTTGTTTGTCTTCCCACATCTTGCAGTGAATCTTGCGCCGGCAGTGATCTATTAGTCCTCAAAATGCAAGGAGCAAAAACAATCGCCAAAGCTGAAGGCGACATCCGATTGTCTTCCTCATGTCTCGCTACTCTCGCCAAATGAACAATCAAGCGTTCCATTAGATCGAAGTTTGGTTTTGGCAACTTTTTCAAAATCGCAAAAAGTGTACTGATCCGATCATGCGGATCAGTCAAGCTCGCTGCGTGCAGGAAGTCGTCATAGTATTCATAAGTAAGCAAAGGCTCAGGCATATCCCTGAAAAAACTCTTGAGAACAGCAGCAAGAACATGAACCTGATAGTTCTCAAAATCAACTTTCTCCAAGTCACCTTCGTCCATTTTCATTTTGAGTTCTTTCACCTTTGAACTGACTCCACTTTTCCTGTAAATCCCCTCGGTATACAAGCCCCGCATCTCGATCGTCGTGATCAAACGATCAACTACTAAAGGAACTTTTCCATCTCCACAATCCAATTTGTAAAGTGGAACTCCAAAGACATGCGAGTTTAACTCGTTCGTCGATCCTTCCTTTCCACACTCCGCAGACGCTTTCGAGTAACACTTTTTGTGACAAGTCAGTTTGCAATTTTGACAAACTAGTCCCCTCTCGATAGGCCACATAAAGAAGGAAGTGCAGACTTCGCATGCGGTGGGAATATTTATAATCGTCAACTGGAACATGTGATTCCCATGTCGAATCGGCTCCTCCTGTTTTCTCTTCTTTTCCTTTTTCCTCTTGCTCTTACTCTGCTTCTCTAGAGCTTCAGTTTTCGCGAGAGTCATGAACTCGTTCATGAATCCACGGAAGGCGTTGACTCCCATAGTCACTGGAAAATCCTCCCTCGTGTTCTCCTGCTTGCAAACTGTTTCTATCACGTGGAGGAAGTTTGCGATAAGATCTGTGTATTTAATATTTCCTTCAACTCCTTGTTGAATGGCAACGCTATAGGTAATCACCAAATCGTCTTTAAACTTCCGCAAAGCTTGTTTAAAAACACGATCAACTTCACTACGTTTTCCACCTTCTTCCTGGCTCTCCATCGCGTAGATTTTCTTGGTAATAAAGTCTTGCATTAAAGCCAACTCCTTTGCATCAGAAATAATTTTATCTGTGCTATCTGAAAAAGCCGAAGTGCCTGTTAAGCTAAACTTCGAAGTGACCGCTTGCTTGATATTTTCGTAAGGTGTTCTCGCAGTCTTTTTCCTGTTTCTTCTGCTGGGAGTGTTCGCCATGCTGCAAGGCATCCTCAAAACTCCTCCGTTCTGGATACACTTGACATGATACAACTGCTTGCATTCGTTGCATTTGTATCCCTGAGTCACGAAGGCGTCCATCTTTGCATGACAACAAACACACACATCATCTTTCGAAAACCTCGCGACTTTCCTGAACCGATGACCAGCCAACGTGAAGTAATTTCCCTTCCATTCAATGCTCTCCGACGCATGTTTAAAATCGCTAGGACTAGTGTCGGTCGTCGCTTTATCATCCCCAAGTCCCGAGACCTTCGTCGCAGGGTCTGAGTTTCGTCTACGCAACTCGAAACTCGTTATGGCATTGGATCTCACACGTTTACCAGGTTGTTGACTCTTAAATCCAGTGTCTTTGTTCACCGGCCAGTCGGTATTGTTCCTCACATTAGACTCATTTGTACCCTTTTTCGTCCAGACGTTCGTAGCCTTCAAATCACTTTCCCTGATAGTCCCAAGGAACAAATTCCGTGTCTCGTTTGTGTTCTCTGTTACACTTTCGCCCATCGATCGACAGTGAACTTCCCTCGAAGGTCTGTTCCTTCTCGCGCTTCTTACAGGGACGTCGGGTTCAGACTTCTCTTTGGGTCGCAGATTCCTGTCTCTCAAAATCGACTCCTTGGGAGAGGATATTTTCGCTAAAGCCTCACTGTTCACGAGGTCTGTCTTCAAAGTCGTATCGCCTTCGGAATTCTGCCTTCTGAGATAATTATATTCCTTGAGGCTTTTCCCACTCGTGGTAATTTGTTCACGTTTGAGAGGCGAACTTGATACATTTTCGGTACACTCATTTGAAATTATATTCTCACTGAGTCTTCTTGGTTCCCGGGAGGTGGGACTTGTGAGTTTCACATTGAAGTTAGAGGCTTCATTGAGTCTTTCAAGTCTGGCTTGTTCCAGAAGACTTTCTGTTAGATTTCGATATTGAGAAACATTTGGTGATCTGGTTACAGTCGCTTTTTGAGGAACTTGCATTAGGTAATCATTGTAGGTGGTAGATGGCAATTCAGGTCTCTTCTTCCAAATGTCGGCGTTCGCACTGTGCGATGTGTTGAGAGTAGAAAGATGATATTTAACGTCCCTGGTGCTGGAGAAAGGTGTGGTGTTAAAGACTGGAGGAGCACTTTGAATAGCACTTGGAGTTTCTGCATCTGTATCACCATCACTGAATCCAGTAGAGGAACTATCTGTTCTTCTGCTGGATGATTGACTTGCAGTGTTCGCTAGACTCGTGTTGACTGCTGTTACTGATGTTTGATCGTTACGTCTTGTTCTCATACTGGGTATTGGCTTCGAATTTTCCTGGGAGTGATGGGACTCTGAGCTGTCGATGCTGATTTGAGATTCATAACTACGAAGACTTGCTAAGCTCTCTAAACTTCCTTTTCTCTCACTATTCACGTCGGGGTAAAATGGTTCACTGGATTTTGAGACTGTGATGGGGTCGTTGTAAAAGCGTTTGCTTGGCAGAACTTTGCGGTATGAAAGGCCTGACTCGAGAGTGGGTTCGTGATGGACATCTTCGACTCTGTAAAAGCGAAAGAATTATAATGTTATTAGAGTAAAATGTAATGATAGCTATGAAATCTTAGGTAGTTGCGTAGTAATTACTTTGCAGGCAGAACTCGCTCGTATGATTCCAGATGACGAGAAAAGACATTGCTGTCTGCGCATGAAGAAAAACTCCTGGATTCTTCGCTGTATAATCTGTAATTTAAAACAGTCATTAGGAATCTTGTACATACCTAAATAATATAAAAATTCAACATTAATCAACTTACTCTTTATCCCGAAGTTCCGCTCTGTGTTCTGTCCTGTACATCAAATCCCGTTTTTTCTTTCTCTTCATTTCCCCCACAGCTTTCCTAACATTATTTCCCCTAACACACGCCTGGAATTTGATGACACAAGTCTTTAATTTTTTGAACCAGCTCTGAGTTTTATAGGCTCTCCAGGCAGACTGGATATGAACAGCTGCGTCAATTTTCGAACGCAATGAATGAGCGAATCTTTGCGCCAAAACCATTCGCCAAAATCCTTGAATTTGCACAACAGCGTTCTTTATCCTCAAGAATTTCCTTCTCTCCAAGCAAGCTCTGAACCATTTCTGTATCGTCGTAATGCTCGTGATGATCTGCTGATGCAATTCAATGTCTAGTTTGATTTTCTCTGACTCCCTCAGGAAAACTTTAGTGGTTCCAAGTTGATAATTATCCTTGTTGAGGTTCAAAGTCAGGAGAAAGTCTCTGACGTCAGATTGCGAGCTCAGCAAACCTTTAGGAAGAAGCATTCGATACAACTGGATGAATTCCTCATAGGTCAACCTCACGTTGAACCCAGCTTGTCTGATTCTAACAGTTTCTAGCATTCCTGTATATCTCAATTGCCTTTGGACTGTTTCCTCATCAAACTCGTTTGGAACTTTATTAGCATTGCTTTTGATGCACCGGATGAAAAATGGATTCGCTTGATTCAAGGTGTCCATCAGGCTATGCAAACTTTGTTGAAACTGAGCCGAAACAGTCATTGGTTGTTTTCTTGCTTTCCCCGGTCCCGTTCCATAACTTTGGGTTCTTCCAGCGAGAGTCTTGACAGTTTGCAAATTCTTTAAGCCTTTCTTTCCTCGCTCCCTTGGCCGAAACGACTTGTTTTTCCTAAAAGAGCAAATCAATTAAAATTATTTTTTCCAACATTAGAAAAATCAAAAAATATACAAAAAAGATAGCGTCTTTTAGATACAAATGTTTCTTTTTGCAGTCGAATGTAGGTTAATCAATAAACGACACAGTGACTCTATATGGTACGTAAAAGTTATTATTTATAAAAGAGCCCTAATAAGCATCGTATATGTGTAACGAAATAAAAATTAATATGCTCAGTAGCATATTGAGTTTCATTACTTGTACACCACGCATCTAATAATGCCCTCTTTCAATCGCAAATGATTTTTTTGTGAAAGATTGAATTTCGAAATTGATAATGAAATTTTTGTTACTTCTAGATTCAATGTCACAAGCAGCAGGCGAATTTTCAAATCTGCACATAAGCATCATTTTTAATAATTGTTGTCATGCATTGAAGAAAGTTATAAAAACTAATTTATCAACGCTCATTAATCGATTAGTGAACAATCAATAAAGAAATGGAATTGTGTCATGCAAGTGTTTTATGTACAAGCTTAAAAGAATATTTAGATGTACTATTAAATAATTATTCCCCATTAAACAGACACGACTTTTGAAGCTTGTACAAATGTTAAAATCGAATAAGGGTAATAATCCGAGATAAGCAAATTCCATTGGTTTTGAATGATTTTAAAAGTATAATTTTAAAATGTCTTAAAAATCAATTATAATTAAGTCTACATCCAAAAATGCTAACAATTGTTAATATGATGAAGCATGCGTTGTGATTCGAAGATATGAAATTGTGAACTCGTGATTGGCGAGAGATGAAAAGAATATCTTTGAAAGGAAGAAGAGTGTGGCTATTGGCTAATGTGTCCCGTAACCAATCATCAATTTTATTGTGTGCTAATCTACGATTGAGTTTTCAAGGATGGCCATAAGTTTCTACAACAAAATACCTTTACCTACATGAAGAAACCCGTTACCCAGTTGGATAATGGAGAGAATATTAATTCCAACTCTGGCAAATTCGTCACTTTATTTAATAGCTTATGATCAATTATCAAATAGGTGCGATTACATACATGACAATTTGATTCGCACGTTCCATGACGTTTGCTTCGTCTTTTGGAAGTACCCTCTCTAGCGGCGTGTGAGTATCCCGCCTGAATCTATTATTACTATTAGGCTGGTCTTCCCTTCCCCTTACAACGTAACTTTTTGCAGTTACACTGGAAGGCTGTTGCGTCTGATTAATATTTCTAAATTGTGGCCATGATAACCGGTTGTTGTTTACACTGTCGTTGTTTTCGATTTGTGTAGCGGTTAATGTGGCAGATGGGGTAGACGATGGCAAGCAGACACTGCGTTGCTTCTGATAACTTGGCGGGCGGATTTGTTTTTGAGAACTGAAAAATGCCTTCATGCTTAGCTACCTCTTCACTCCTTCTTTTAATGTAGTACAATGAAATCAGGGTGGCCAGTCAAATCCTTGAAAATATTCCTGGTTATCTTAGGCCACCCAAGGATATAATTTTTTCCTCAGATTTCCAATAATGCAAGAATTTATTACAAAAAAATTGATAAAATAAGCATGATTTAATTTTTTTCCTACATTATTGGTATCTTTGAAGTGTTTTTGCTTCATTACTTTATTTCTTTGCAGTTAGAGCATGATGATTATTTGGAATAATTATATCTGTGTCTTGTTTTTAATGCATATGATGATAATGAGATAACGGCTATGGGCAGTCTGATTGATATCGCTACTGTACCATTGCAGTCATGCTGAAGAAGAGTTGTAGAGAAATGATGCATCGTTATGTGAAAAAATATGATGATGGCACGGAAGTTATAAAGGCTGCATTCTAATAACATCCAGTACAAGAAAGTGCGAACAAACATCAACTTTGGAACAAAATCGAGATTTGAAGTCGTTAAATTAAATGTTAAATTAAACATTCAGGTCTCTAAACACCCTATGGATTTACAAGTCCAGTTTTTCTATAATTTAAAAATTTATCGACTTTTTTATTCCAATTTAAATTATATCTTTTGGATTGTAAACTTGTCTGTAAATCCATAACTTCAACATAACGAATATAATGTTCTTTGAACAAACACAGATGGTGGATCAGAAGACCACTTACGCTATTCGGTTAATAGCTAGATTCACAGCTGATAACGTCACAAGATGGCTACAAGGGCAAAAGACAATGTGTCCAGCGTAAATTTATATTGTTTATAATTTCGAAGATTAAGTCTCTCAACTCTTCGTAATTTGTTAAAGTTTAAATTGGGTTCCTTTAGTACTTAGATATGTTGCAAAGAATAAAAATAATTATTATACATATACATAAGGTCACAAACACTTCAAAATAGTCTCAAGTGTTATTGAGTTAGGTAAACTCAGAAAATTACTTGGATCGAGTTCAATAAAGAGATTCGTAAAAATCCTTCAGGCACAAGTAAACGTTAATTCAATCATATGTAGTTAGAAAAATTTTAACACCAACCTTATCAGATTCTCATTTGGTGTCCTGTATCTGTTCTGCACAGAGGTTTTGCTACCGTCTGCTAAAATAGAGAAAATAATTTATCAAATTATTTTGAAATAAATTAAAGAGACGAAGAAAATTATCAAATAAATTTAAAGAAGATATTTACTTCTGCCATGCCTGTGAGCTCTTCCAGCTTCCTGAAAAGCAAAATGCGCTCGGAAAAAAGCTCGAAGTATTGCCCATCTGAAAACAGCGACTGGATCAGCACCAACCAACTCTCGCACAAAGGCAAGAGATGAATTTTTTAACACTCCTACGACACCATCCGGTCGCATCAAGTCCAGGTTCTTTTCTCTCATATTTGATGTTTGGTACTTTACTGAACCCGCGTAGTGACGAACCACGAAAGCTGCTTCGCGACGCTGGGGTGCTTCGTAGAATGGGTTATCCTTATGAACTGAATTGAACTTTTGCAAAAGCGTCTCATTTGTAGCACCAGGAAAACTGAAATATTAATAATCATTAGCAGAGAAAGGATTATTAGTTGGTGTTTTAATGTACTATTGTCAAATACTCACTTGCACTGATCATCCAGAAGGCACAAAAGTCCATTCGGCTTGCCCTCGATAAGATTTAAACACGCAGAGTTGTCGCTGTATCCGATATCTGTCCATCTAATATTCTGTTTTCGATACTCCCTTTGTTCGTATTGGAAAACGTGTTGATTAAAATAATGTTGCAGTTGTTCGTTCGCGTAATTGATACACAATTGTTCGAAACTATTGCAAGTCTTAAAATCCTCGAATCCGAAAATATCCAAAACACCTATACTGTTGCCTTGGTGATCTCTTAACGTGTCCTTCTTGGAGAGAAGCGCATGGTTCACCTTCAAACATTACATTTTTATAAAAATTTAAATAAATGACTTATTATAAACACAGCACTACCAAAAATATGTGTACAACATACTTGGAGAACAATCCAATCAAAAAGAGCTCCGTATAAACATTTTGCCATTGCGTCTCTTGCCGCGATTGCTTCCGGAAGTCTGTAGTTGATGACGAGAGTTTCCCCCGAAGCTCTTGCACGTTTGGCAGTAAGAGCGGCAAGAAGTGTCTCCTGCTTTACCCTGAGAAGTTCTGAAATGAGTGCAACCACCTCAGGATTCTTGACACCCACCGCTTCGTCATGATGATGGTAGGATTTCCTCGGTTGGAATTCAACATTACCTGAAAGTATAATCTCAGTTAGCTAATTACCAAATCTCAATGAATGTTTCGATTAATCACCTAGTAGTAGAACAGCTGACAAAACAGCAAAGAGACGTCTCTGCTTCTCCGGGGTGAATCCTACCATTTCCATGGATTGCTTCAGTCTTGAAAACTCATGTAACTCATCTACATTCTCTAAACCATAGCAACCACTTTTATTCAGGTAGTTATAGCGGTCACAACTCTCTAAATGCAGACTCTGCTTTTCTTGTTCGGTTGCTCCAGCCAGTAGATAATAGAAGACATGGTAATTTCTCTCATTTCTACCTTGGGAAACGATCCTTGATTTCTCTAACAGATACTTTTGAACCACGGCTCTGGAAGAATAAAAAAAAAGTAATTGTATAGCTTTATCAATAAAAAAAATTATAAAAGTTCAGGGCAAAATTCAAAACTTACCCATGCACCATTCCATTTTCCTTGTAATTCACCTGGATAAACTTTCCAAATCGACTGCTATTATTATTGTGCGCGGTTTTAGCATTTCCAAACGCCTCTAATACCGGACCAGCACTGAGTATAGTTTGCTCAACGCCACTACCATGTGATCCTTTCTGACTGAGAGCCGTCAAATGATGAAGTAGGAAATTTGTGGATTCCGTTTTTCCAGACCCACTCTCGCCACTAATGACTATACACTGGTTCTTTTTCTCTTTTAACATGCAATGATAAGCTGCATCTGCTATAGCAAATATATGCGGAGGAATGTCTGATCCTAATCTCCTATTCTGATAGAGGCTCACATATTTCGGGTTGTAGATGGGGTAAAATTTGAAGGGGTTTAAAGCAATCAAAATGCTTCCCACGTACGTGTATATCTTCCCGGCCAGAAATCTAGCTCGGAGATTATCTAGGAGAGTCTGCTCATTTAAGTCTGGAAGCTGACAGAGATCTGGATACTCCTTGTCTCTTGGCTGATACAGGAACCTATTGAAATAGTCCTTTAAGAGTTGAGGATCCATAGGAAATCTACTTTCAGTCCATAGGTAGTCAGGCTGCTTTTTCCTGAGGTAAAACCTGAAAAGAAATCGTTTTACTGACGACTATTTAAACTTCTTAATAAGAAACTTAATATTTTCTTTTTAAATAAGGCTTTAATTGAATATTCAAAAATAATGTGTGTACCTATAATATTCCTGTTGAGCTGCACTTTTTGGCCAAAGCAGCATAAGTGCTACAGGACATTCAGTAGGACCCAGCCTTCTTTCCTTGCACTCTTGGCCAACTGAATTGCCCACGACCTCTGCCAACTCGTAGCCATTTGAAGCCGTACTGTCTTCCAACTTTAACCTTTCGATGATGCACTCTACTATTTCAGCAGAAGAAGTCTGCTTGGTGGCTTTGATTGAAAGTGCCTCGTATTCGGGGCTCCATTCTCCCACGAATACTTGCACCACTCCGGAACTACTGCCGTCCATTTTTTTTAACCCTAGAAACAAAAAGGATTCGGTTTGAATTTAAAATAAATATTGTAAAGAAATAGGAATTTGATATTTCAGTCAGCTAATTCACCTTAAAAATACAAGGTTCGTCAATTGCAATAACAGTTGTAAACCTCACTTAAGTTCTTATTTTTATTACATTTAAACTCAAAGACTTTCAAAAATGTCATTTTCAAATCGTTATTTTAAAACTGTTTTTAATGTCATGGTACTTAAATTCAAGTTTCTCTACCTATTCTAAAATGTTTGTCACTATCGTCTGTATTTTATTATTTTGAAATCTAGAAGAAGTATCTCTACATTTGGAAGAGCTAGTAGTTTAAATACTGAGAATTTGGACACTTCCCAATTTATATCCTCCGAAATTGAGAAGCTTCCAATTCTGCAGTTTCCAAATGAAAAGTCTCTAAATATGAAGTCTTTTAGTATAATATTGATCTAATTTTTTTAAATCTTAAATTAAAATTGAAATCCTGATGAATTAAAACAGATTGAATAAATTGAAATTAATTAATGAGAATATTAGACATTGTTTAGTTTCAATTTTTAATCTTTCATAATTATTAAATTTTAAAAGAAACTCCGTAGCAACCCTGCAATGCTTCGAAACTCTCCACATAAGAGATGAGCAACGAAATCCACTCTCCTATTACAAATGTTTTTTACACTTGCATACAAACAAACTTCAATCTAAAGTTGCACTATGCCTGAGAGTATGGTTCTCGCAAGATATGAAATCTCAAACAGCTGCACGCGTTCCAATGTAAAAATAAACTCAGTTTTGCCGTACCACTACCTCCAAACATGTTTTATGGAGAAGGTACTAAATTCTCATTTCACGCCTTTGATCTTCGAGATAATTCTGTCGAAGAAGAAGTTCACATTTCCTCTGACAAGCGAAGCTGATTCAAAAATACTAACCTTTAACTGCGAGGGTTAAAAGCTCTCTCCTCTGTCATCCATGAAATATTGAGAGAAAGCTCTTCCTTCTTCTAATTTTCTTGACGTTGTCCAGCAATGAAAATATTTTAAGTATCTCGTGTACATTGTTTTGAGTAAGATCACTAGACGCCCTTTGTTATTGAAATCCTGGATTTATCTTTTCAATTTTGCACAGAAATTGCATTCTTCAAACTCCTTAACGAGTATTCAAGCTACTATCTCTTAAAAGTTATTGTTTTCTAAAATTTACTATTCTTTTAAAAAATAATTTATAGAGTAGTTCCTTATAGCTTAAAGTTGTATTTAAGAAGCGTCATCAAAACTTGTTTAAGACATTGATAAAACGATTGTTTCAGAAGTTGGAGAAATTTTTATATGCTAGTCTAACACAGAGACGAAAGTAAATTTCAATTAACTTCTAAAGTTTGAACTTCAGTAGAAAAGCTCGCAGTCAATTTTGTTCGGTTGTGGATAAATTTACAGAGTATTTTCAAGTCAAGATATTGTGCATTTAAAATAGGATATCACAATACCGCGCACTATTTGAATATAGTATATTCAACAGCCCACTTCTAACAACTTTTGAACTATTATCAAGCTATTCATTGTCATATGGAAACTACGCGTGGGTCAGAGAATAACTTAGTTCCATCACTAGGCCACAAAAATGTATAGATTTCCACCCTCAAAGGGGCTTTTCGCACCTTTAGAGTATTTTAGCATATTTATTACAGGTCTTCATGGACGAAAGCTCTGTTGTCGGGTTAGGTAGTTACATCTAAAAAAGAAAAAAGTATAAATCATTAATATGAGTTCACTATTTATTATTTAAAGTCTTAAGACTTTAAGTCGCAATTTTATAATTTATGGAAATGAAAGTCGGAGGTTTCCAAATTTGGATATTATTAAAATTGTAGTAGACGACTAAATATGGAAGTTATGTTAATCAAGGGTTCCAAATTTTAAAAAATGCTTCCTCGAAATTTCAAAATAATATTTTCTTCAGATAACGTGCTTGAAAGTGATTACAATTTATATTATTGTATTTATTGTCAAAAATGAAATTAGTATTTAATCCAGAAAAAGAGCAATGACAAAAGAAAAAAGGTGCTACCAATTTTCTTTGTAACTTTCTGAGTCAGGATAGAACATTTAACGATTGATCAGATGGTTCCATATTTGGATAGTGCGTAAAACCTTATGTGGTTTTTGTTATCCACAATAAGATTTATATACAAAGGTAGAACGATTTTTGATAAATTACAAAACAGTAATGCGAATTTTTTTCATAAAAGGAATTATAATTTTAAATAGTGTATGCAATCTATATAATATGGAAAATGTAAAAAAAAGTGTGGTTCTGACAAAGCGTGTGATTTGTGAATGTACTTGTACAATAAAGCATATTTCCTGCAACGAAATCTACTTCCTTCAGAAAAATGTATTTCCTTTCGTACAATATATTTGCCTCCAAGAATTTACTTTCTTCATACAAATGAAGACCAGCAAATAAAAACTTTTGATTATGGTAACATCCAAATTTTAATACCTTTGATATTTTTAAACGTATAAAATGTAATTCTATCTTTAAAATACACAGCCTTAAGTTTTTTTTCTCTACCATAATATATGTTTCAATAAAACAATAAACCTAAACGCCGATAAAAACTAAACTTAACAATAAAAGAGAAACAGAGTGTTATTCAAAATTTTTAAACAAAGTACTTTTCTTCATTACAATATAAATTATTGATTGAAATAAAGCTTCAAGCATATATCTATTTTCTACATGTCAAGGCTCATCAATTTTTGAATCTTTCTCTATTTTGAAAGTTATCAATTATTGTACAGATTTTTTTGTTTTCCTATAAAGGTGTTTCTTCAATCAGACTAATAAACCTTCAAATAAAATGTATTAATATGATATTATAAACTTATACTTTGAAAACGCACAATTGATACAAATAAAATCTTATTTTTCTGATTGTTTAAGATTCATTTTAATCACAGAAAGAAATTCTTGTAAATTGTTACAAATCTTATATAAAAGAATGATCTGTCGATAAGATTAGTGCAATGAATCATAATTTTGCGAGTGACGTTTATTATTCCTTAAATTTATCAACACTCGAAATAAACGATACTCTTCTCACAAAAATTCTTCCAAAAACGACCAAAATTGAACGACAAAAATCTGAATTTAAAACCCTGATTAATAAACCCATAACACAACAGGTCACAGAAAATTGCTTTGTTCCTTATTTCAATATTTGAAAAAACAACCTCTATCCTCCAAATCACTCACATAAACCAATTATCAAATTCAAAAATCAAAAAACCATATTTTATCACTCAAAATCACAAATTTAGAACGAATTGAACACTTTCACTTAATTGTTTCCGGTCAAATTTTTTTCTCCGTACCTTTAAAAATTCAAACTTTTTCAATTATTAATTCCTGTATATAATTAGATCCAATAAATTGGGAAACACATAAAAATCTATTTCTCGCTATTCCGACATTCACAATATACTTTTTTTTACCAATTAAACATCGTCTACTCGAAACTCCTATGAACATCAACACTGAATGTGAGTGAAGTCGGCCCCATATCTTGTCCGGATAAAAAAAAAAACGATCTTCCGGGAAGCTGAAATTCCCGGATATCGAGAAACTCTTCCATATTTTTCATCTGAAATGCATTTTTTTCTCACCTTAGGGAAACTAGTAGGAAATCTACCGATGTATTGCCCGCGACATCCTTTCAGATTCGGAGCACAAGGGACCCAGTGGGACTGGAACATGCTTTCGCGGACCCAACCTCCGAGCCAGGCTGTTGCTTCTTTGCAAAACCCGAGAACTTATTTTAACACGCATTCAATCACACAATTTAATCACACTATCCGGTTTTACACGCGAGACAGAGAAGTTTTACACGCCTGTTCTCCGCGTCCTGTTTTCGCTGGAACTTTACTTCAATAGAGGGAGCGTACAATACGGCTGGACAGACTAGTTGACACTTGGTGAGACACACACTTGTTCTGCGTGCGCGAGAATGAAGGGAGTCAGTCCTAAATTAATGGAGAAATTTTCGCACTCGTTTTTCGCGAACCGATCACCGATGACACGGCTGACGGGTGACGGCTGTGCTCGGAGCCCTTGCCCAGTTTCTCGTCCTTCGACTCTGACGGGACGGGATCCTGCCTGGTACTCACAATTCTGCTCTTCAAATGCATTGCGCATGCGTCACACCAGCAATCTCATTGATTGATTTTGGCGCGTTTATTTGAAATTATTAAGCTTTGAAAACCATTTGTTACAATAAATAATAATAATGTAATAACAAAAATAGTTCTCCTATCATAAAGTAAACTATAGTATAATTTGTACAATAATAATATGATTTTACTTCTTAAAAAAAATTATTAATTCAGATTTCTAAGTAAGAAATACCTTTTTATCATAATAATTCAGGTAAAATATGTTCCTATTTAAGAAATAACATGTTTAATGTTTCAACATCATTATTTATTATAAACAATTATTTTTTTATTCTAATAATATCATCAAATAAGCCCGCCAAAATAAGCCAATGAGGTAGCCGATGCGGCGCATTTGCAATATGCTTTGGGAGCGAGGCACTTCCGGATTGGACGAATTCCAAAGACCACGTGATCGTCGACAATCGACAAACATATTACCTTAGGTAATAGGTTTAGTTCTCCATTGTGCTCTAGCCTTAAGGGAATGTAATACTTTACCATAAGAGCAAATTAGTTATACCAATTATATACGTTCATAATAATAAATATTTTTAGCTAATAAGTGTCAATAAACTTTCGTCTACATGAGACGAAAGTTTATTGACTCTTATTAGCTAAAATTATTTATTATTATGAACGTATATAATTGGTATAACTAATTTGCTCTTATGGTAAAGTATTACATGCCCTTAATTAGAGGCGAGTGAGCCGTGTGTCGATAAGGCAGAGTTCGTTGTTTTCCAGTAATGGAGTCTTCATAGTTAAGAGGTTTGAATTTTACCGCCAATTTTTAAAAATATTCTTGATTCTTAAAATGTTTAAAAGTTTTTTTTGCCTAATTAATGATTTTACCTACTTTTATTAGTGAGAAAATTTTAATAAAACCAGGAGGTTTCAGTGATAGATAATAATGTATTCTTTTTAAATCCTTGGACATTTTCAATTACTTTTAAAATTGCACTAAATTGTCTTAAATTCTTTGAATTCCTTTGAATCCTCTTAAAGATTTTTTAAGATATTTTGAAATATCATAAAATTTCTTCAAATTCATTTAAATCCTTTAAAATCTCATATGAAATTCATAAACTACTTTCAAAATTCCTTGAAATTTCTTAAAATACTTTGAAATTCCTTAAAATCAGATAAAATCCTTTAAAATCCTTTAAAATTTCTTACAATCACTTGAAAACTCTTGAAATCCTTTAAAATTTTTACAAATCCTTTAGTCTTTTTAAGTGTCCCAAGGTTCCTTGAAATTCTTGAAAATGTCATTTAAAATCTTATGAAATCCTTCATACTGTCTTGAATTCTTTTGAAATCTATAAAAATCACCGGAACATCCTTTTCATAACTTTTTAAAACTTTTTAAAAAAATCCCTTGAAATATCTTCTGAAATCTCTTAAAATTCCATAAAATCATATGAAATTCTTTAAAATCAAATGAAGATCCTTAAAATATTTTGAAATACCCAAAAATCATTTAAAGTCATTTGAACTCTTTTAAAATCCCGACTACACTGGGAAAATTGCTGCTAGTTATTATATCATCTAGGAAATTGTCTTTAAATAGAAAGAAATATAATTGTTTGAGGGCTTAAATTTATTTTTCTCAACTTCTTTCTCCTGATCCGATTTTTTTACTATCACAGAAAGCCAAGACTCAATGTCTCTTATAGCTGCAATTTTTCTTTTACCAGAACTGCTCGACACAGAGATAGGTTGAAAAACGGACTGAATCGAGTGGGTGTTGAAAATGTCGATTGACCTTTATAACCTACCCTGACATTTTTCTCATACACGCATCGCGTGATCAAATTGCAATTTTTCAATTGACTATTGGCCATAAACTACAAAAAAATATATTGAACTCCAGGGAAATTCCACGAGTGCGATTTCTTTCCTGATGATTGTTATTCTCGTTGTCACGTACTTTTATAAAGGTCCGCCCTATAACAGGTGGTCAATGGAAAATAGGCCAGTATATATATATATTGCATTCAACACGCTCGTACTACTCTTTTATTTGTGGATCAGTTCTCGATAAATATCTTTATCCTGACTAACTTATAAAAATCGAGTTAGATATTTTTGTTTTTTTAATCTATCCAGTATTTTTTTTTTTAGTTTTTTTTTAAATCTATATCCATTATACTGGATATAGATGAGGATATAGATGATTATATTATAGATGATTATATTGAGGATATATCCTCAATATAATGTTGTATTTTCTTAATTATTCTGACTGAAAAGTATTTGTATTACTTATTTCAAACAACCATGGAAATCTTAAGTTAACTTAACCCTCGTCCTTTCCTGTCTCGAGCCTATTTCAGTAGAAGAAGGACCATATGGTCAGACATACATCTCTGCGAGGCACGCATCAATAAATCATTTTTTCTATCAGGATATATCAAAGAATAAACGTTTCTGACTTCGTGCTTATATTTCTATTTCCATTATTTATAAGACAAGAATTCTTACAATATTGTTTTTGATATAAGTATCTTCTGTTGGAAAACGATCACGTAAATTTACCGAAATTTCCGAAAGAAAATAATAACTTTAAAATTCCCGAAATTGAAATTTATTTTCAAAACTTTTGTTCAAAATTTCTTTTAAAGATTTTGAATTTTTAATTTTCAATTTCGGGAATGTTTAAATTAGCGCATTTTAAATTTTGCGAATTTTATACTTTCGGGAATTTAAAATTTCGATAAGTTTCAATTTCGGGGATTTAAAACTTCGGGATTATTATTTTCTTTCGAGAATTTTGTTATTTCGGAAATTTTTATTTTTCAGGAATTTTCAACTTCGGGAATTTTAAATTTCGGTAAATTTACTTGATCCCATTTATATAATGCTTTTTTCATTCTGTTATTGTTCCTGAGTTTTATTGTCTGTAATGCCTTGTATCTTTTCTTGTTACTTGATTCCACTATTCAGTAGACGAAGTCAGACACTTAATCTCACAAAATATTGTATAATACGTATTATAATAATAATTCGTATTCTGCATCACGATAAATCAAGACAATAATTGATGTCATATTATGTGCTTTGTATAATACGTTTTTTATTTTTAGAACATGTGGAGAGTGACCAGTAGTAGCGGTCAATGTAGGACCAGACATTTGTCGCAGTAGTAAAGGTCCATGTTCAATCGGCCAAACATCCTGAAAACAGATCATTTCTTTTTCTCGCACAATTAGTTATACAAAGAAAAGTTTCGGTACATTCTCAGTAGTGGGAGTCAGTGCATGGTTAGCCAGAAGAAGTACGATGAAGAGAAGGGAAAGGAATATAGCATATATAAGGAAGGGAAATTGAGAATAGGGGAAGAGGGACCAGTAGTACCGGTCAATATGGGGTCAGATATTTAACGCAGTAGTAAATCTCCATGTTTAATCAGCCAAAAATCCTAAAACAGAGATCATTTCTTTTTCTCACAAGCAATTAATGAATTTAACGCGGAATGATGGTCAAAAAATCAATATTTTACTGTCATCTAATAAAATAATTTCAGTCTAAACTTTCTTTATGCCTTAAATGATTAATTTCACTGAAAATTATATTTCTCAATTATTTGACAAATGTTAAGGGTGATTTCACCCCTCCAGTAGTAGAGGGTCCAGTAGTACAAGCAAATGTAAGGTCAGAAATTCGGGAAGTAGTAAAGACCCGAATTTAATCAGCCAAGACATAAAAACAACAGCACTGATTTTCTATTTCTATTCAACATACTCTTTCAATCGATGAAGTTTCGTCCCCGTTATGTTAGTCACTCTAAATTCCACGCATCCAGTTTTCCATCCCTCTCGTGAAAACTTGCACTGGGTTTCCCTAACAATAAGAACCCTAATTTGTCCCTGAAATCGAGGAGGGTGAGTGGTGAGTAGTGAGTAGTGAGTATGAGGGATAGAGGATAAAGGGTGCAGGGTATAGGGTGGCTTGCACCCCAATGCACTTCCGCCCGGACCCGACGCGCGTCGTCATCATCAGCGCCGGCGCTATCGTTGTTCGTTGACGTAGCAAAATGGCGGCGGCGTGTCGGAGGCGTCTCCGTCTGCACAGTGCTCGACGGTGGGCAGACCGCGTACGCTCGCAACGTTCTTCGTCCAGGTGAATTCAGGTGGTGAGGATTTTCGAAACAAATTTGCAAATTAAGAATTTCTCCCAAAACCCTGAATAAAAACTCCCAACCACCTCGCGCTCCTCGTGGAAGTTCCTAACACTTCAAATCGTGCACCGCCGTCGTGACAAGTGAGTGAAAAATGCAACTCTCCTACTGCCAGCGAACGTCGACGTCGTGGCAACGGTTTCTTCCTTGACGACCTTAGACAAAATCTGATCATAAACAATCGAGAATTTCAAGAAAAAATCCTCTGCTATGGTCATCTTCAATTATTCCCAATCCCAAGACACCTCTATGCTAATTTCTCCACTGGATCTCGGACAAGTCACTATGATGTCGCTTTTTCCCCAGGAAGTCGTCTCTAAGACCTTCCAGTGGACCCGCAGCATCTTCACCACAACCATGCCGAACTCTCAAGGTGAAATCAGTCACTCTATATCCTCGAAATTGGTGGACATTTCACTCGAAGTATACAATAGACGACGTTGCATGAGCATTTTCTGCCGTTGCGCGTGACCAAAGCCTTACCGAGTCGATGCAACGCGAGTGAAAAGTGTTACCCGTCTTTGTCTAATAAGTTACATGTAATGATGTAATAAACGTGTAAGCGTAGAAAAGCAAGTCGAGAGGCAGAGAGAGTATACGGCTGAAACAATAATAGTAATATCGATTTCGAAAGCAGACGTCCCCGACCAGCAGCAACTCGTCTTCGACCGGCTGCAAGTCATTCTTCACTCTACCCAGTCACGTGACTTTTACAATAAACGAGGATTTTTCTTTCATTTTTTTTTGCCTCATCCAAGTTATCCAAGACTTATATGTCAAGGGTAGACAGGTTCAAAAAACCGGTACGCGTTAAGTTTTTTCTCGTTATTTCGACGTCATTCTCTAGCGCGAAGAAGTAATTTGTTTGGACAAGTAATAAGACATCTGGAAGCAGGGGGAATTTGTCTTGGGCCGATCGAGTCAGTTCTTTTTAATAGGATCGAATTCAGTTTTTGAATAGGATCGCGCTCAGTTTCTTATTCTGGTCCTTTTGAAGCGTGTTTCTGCTGCAAAGAAGTAACATGTTTTGAATGAAATTATCTTGTAAAAGAAAGAACTTGTTTTAGATTAGCAATAACTTGTCTTGCAAGAGCTAGCAGATATATAATTGGAGATAGAATTACTTTTTTTAATAGGATCGAAGGATATTAAGGAAGTAACGCTTGTAGATATGAGATAAGTTTATAATCTCGTCATGTGTACAGCTTTGAAGGTTAAACTGTGAGGACGAGTGTTGATTGACAGTGAAAGGGGGTGATAGTGTACTCGAAATCGTAATGTAATGTGCACGTACATATGTTATTACGATATTGTATAATGTACATATATGTGGGTTTATCGACGAGATCCTCTGCACGCTGTACTATGTACTGAGGTTTAATGTAACGCGAAAGTGCTATCCCGGCCGGTGTTCGACCCTTGGTTGCTTCTTTTTTTTATCCAACTCATCTATTCTACTCTGCTGAGTGCTGGACGAATATTAGGAAGATATATACCCGCAGAGGGAAATCGACGATCATGTCTCTTCTCAGCGTGACAGGTAAGCTATCGATCTTCAGAGGTTTTTTTAGGATAGAAGTAAGTTTGCCAGGGATAACAATTTGGATGGAAACTGAAATTTGATGGAAACTGAATCTTGATGGAAACTGAATTTTGATGACTGGACATTCAACTGTTTTCACAATCAGTAAACGTAATTCTGCTGAAAATAAATCTGGCTTCAAAAATTGTGTCTCACGTAACGACTTTTAACAAATTTTTATTAAAATCCTTAAATCGTTTTCAGATGGGCTTCAAATGAAGCTTAAAGTTTGTTTTTTCAGATAGGAAAATTACCCTGTCATCTCACTTATTTAAATTATAGGGATGATTTTTTTTGGGAGAGTTTCAATGAACGGTCCCTCCTGTGAAATTATGATATTTGAATAACGGATTTTAAAGTTGAAATGTTGATGGGTAGTAGAAAAAACTTTTCGAGAATTTTCCCGAAAATGTTTGTGACACTAATTTACCAAAAACTTTCGGGAATTTTCCCAATATATTTCTTAATTTTTCTGATAAATTCCCAAATGATTTAGAAAAATTCCTTATAATAAAATTGTAAAATATTAATTTGTAATTGTAGGTGTTGTTCAATTTCTTAAATTTTAGTGAATTTTCCCAAAATTTTAGTACATTTCCAGACGTTTTAGGAAGATTCCCTAAAATGTTTCGAAAAATAATTTTCTTAATCAAAAATGTGGAATATTCCCAAAGAAATTGTAGTGAAATTTCCCAAAATTGTTTACAGTGTAGATAAATAATTTAATCCAAAAGACAAACTAAGAACTTATTTTTACTATTTAGTTATTTCTGTTTATCTAAAACGAACGTGACTGACATTTTCTTCATGTCAAAGTGGACACAAATCTTTTGCCTGCATCGAGAAAGGTCATTCGATGATGTAGCACAGAATCCAAGAAGAAACGAGAACGCGATTAAAATTTCAATTCCGATTGAGCAACTTTCGGTCAGAAACTTTCATACATAAGGAAAGTTATCTATTTTTAGTACTTTTTATGCAGAAAATCAATTAGAAAGCCTATAAATACGGAAAACTGTTATATATTTATTGTAGAAAGGACATTTGGTGGTTTGAATTCCGTTCAGGAATAAAAATAGGACAATTAAGACAATGGACTACTTTTTATATTTATACAATTAAGAATGAAAGGACAATTTCATTATATCCCTTAAAAACTACATTTTATCACATTATTAATGTAATCAGATCATGTGCATAAATCACTATGTAAATTTTAAACTTTATTTTACATACAAACTTCCACTTTTTAGTCATACGGAATTTATGCAACTCATGCATAGACATTACGCAAGTCACTCTGGTTATAGAAAATTTTATTTTTATATATTTATATGGCTTTACCACGAGACGAAAACCAGTTTACTAGCTAAAATTGCCGGAGGACCTTCGTTGCTAGTGAGTTAAAGCTGTAACTGTTTCAAATAAACAGGGTAAACTGCACAAACCTAGGGTGATTTGTTTTTACTCATCTCAAGACCAGGGCTTTCCATTCGAAAAAAAATTAAATGCGTTTGCTAAATAGTGCTAGAAATAAAAAACAAAATGAAGAACTTTCTTTTTCCTCTAACTTTACTTTAAAGTGTTTATTGTATCTAATATAGTTTGCACCATATATGTGGGGAAGGTTATTTTAGCTTTGAATGAAAGAGATTTATCTAGCAACCGCAAACGTCAGTTCAGAAGATTTAATCGACTTTTTATTCAATATATATTCTATATAGAATCATAGTATAACGACCTATAGAAAGAACAATTGATTTAATGCATTTTAAAATTAGACACAAGAATTCTTTCATATCCTGTAGTTTCTCCTTGAGTCGGGATTTACTATAAATGAAATGCATAAATATAATCAAACTTGGAAAACTCAACATCGCGCTTCCTATACATTGTTTGAAAACTTTTTAATTTACCGAAAGAAAGGCTAGAAAATAATTAATCTGAGAAGAATTTTACTGTTTTCTAATACTAATGAAATGGAAAATGAAATTCTCTAAAAAAAGAATGCAGTGTGGCTCAACTGCTAAAGTTGAATTGATTCTCAAAAATTTTACTTCCTGTCCATAAATCTTTGCCTAATTAACCAAACGATAATGATGTAAAGCATTTTAAAGTCTTTTTTTTTTTATTTCAAACACTTCAAAGTAAGCTTTTTTTCCTCACACTGAATTTCCAAGTTTGTACGTAAATTTTAGAACTGCTTTCATTGAATTCACATAGCCGATTTTTCCTCAGCATCTGGTGCATTCATTTGTATTGAAAACGTCAAATAATACAGGACTAACGTACACATAATCATGGAACGTATTGTCTCGCTCAGTGAGTGTCTATATATATATATGTGTGTGTGTGTGTGTGTGTGTGTGTGCTGTACACCCTGACGAACAAAATGACTTTAACGATAACGCGAACATATAAAGAAGGTCGAACCAATCGGTCCGGCGGCGATGCCGATAAAATTATTATCGTGCACAAGCTTAATATGGCACACATCGATGGTTTTCCAATAAAAGAATGCTCCACCAGCGAGAGAAACCTAGAAAAGGAGCTGCATCCAGAAATTTTCTCTCTCGCAATTTTAAGCCCGTTCGAATCATTTTTCCGGTTATCGACTCGTTTTCATATATGCATGTGTGTACTGTGCAGAACAGTAGTGTAGACCCTTCAATGCAAAAGAGTCATACTGAATTCATTCCAGCTGTAATTTAAGTGCCTCTCAGTTCCCATGAGTGCATTGTACACCTATTTTTACATTCCCATTTTTTCAATAAAATTTCTTGCTTTGACGCTCACAAGAGTAATCAATACTATTCGATGTTTAATGCATAAACAAATGGCAGAGAAGATGATATACTGATATTACAGCCCCTCGAAATTATTCTTTTTGGTGTCAAATACAAGCCCTCAATTATATTAATTTGCACGTTGTTCGCTAAAAAAGCTTGCCTCGTGACTTAATTCCGCTCTCAAAAGATAATAAATTCCACCATTAATCTCAATTTAGAATTTCGATAAATCTGTATTTTTAAATGTGGGTTGTGACGTTAAATCAGTAGACAAACGCGAGGGGAGAATTTTAGCTTGAAAGCACTGGAAGCAGCTTGGGAAAGCACATTACCTCGTGGAACACGAATATAATCGAAGCCAGTCCTGGCTGTTGAATCCTGCACGAGATAGGTGAACTCGCACGTATCTGAAAGTAGGCACATCGGCCAGGTAAAGCTTCAAGCTGAACGAGTGGAGTTCGGCGAGGGTGGAACGTGGAAAACGAGGGTGGAGGTTCTGGAAGGGAATGACCCCACTCGCTCGGGTCAACCATTGCACTGTATTTCTTAGTTATAGTTATAGACCATAGCCATAGTCGAAGCAGCATACCTAGGTGCCTAAACTTTCTATACTATATGCTAACAGTATGACAGATACAATATGTATATGTGTATGTAAATTCTCCTTAATAAACCCCTTCCTCCTCGTATGAGCAAACCTCACGAGATATTCCATTTATCATTAATCCATCATATGCTAACAATAAGCCAGTTACTGAGACCTGCAAAAAGACCTCAACAAACCGAAAACGTGACTGATTATACTAGGGTTGCCCAAAAAGAGACTTTGTTCTAATTGCAATTATTCTGTTACTATTTGAAATAGTCTTAATCTATTATAAATATATAAAATTCAATGTTTTTATGTGTTTCGAAAAGGTTTCCACACTCTGGAGCAAATTTTGCAGAGCTTCATTAATCTTTAACATTTTACTTTTTTAATCTAACTTTTTTAGCAAAGTTTTTAAATGCTTTGAAATTTTTTTTTTAATTTACATACTAGCGATCATCTAATTCATTATTTAATTCAAACGCACCTGGTGTGAAACAACAAAATGATGCGATATTGCGAAACATTTCGTTACACCATTTTTCTTTTTTTTTTTTTTTTTTTTTCAATTTCAAGAAGTTTCTAAGATTTATAAGGGATTTAGACGATTTTAAAGTGATTTTTATGAAATGCAGATGAATTGGAATTTCTAAAAGATTTTGTTGAAGTTTAAAGGCGAGTTCATGCAATTTTAAGAATTTTTTCAGAATTTTTTCAGAATTTTAAGAGATTTCAACGAATTTTAAGGGATTTTAAAAGGTTTTTGGGAATTTTAGGTTATTTAAAAGGATTTTGATGATTTTAAAGTAATTTTTATGAAATTCAGAAGATTTGGAATTTCTAAAAGATTTTGTATAATTTTAAGGGCGAGTTCATGCAATTTTAAGGATTTTTTAAGAATTCTAAGGGATTTTAAATGTTGTGAAATTCTAAGGAATTTTAAGAAGTCTCTAGGAATTTTAAAAGATTTCAATGAATTTTAAGGGATTTGATGGTTTTCATGAAACTTTACGCCTGATAAATTTCTGTTAGTTATCCATGAAAAGGGTGAGAGATTCAAAGGAAAGATAGAAATGATATCACTTTAGCCACTTGGAACTTTCAACACTGAATTAACACTCAAGGACTAGTAAAATACGAGAGTCGACAATATTCAGCTTAGTTAACACTATAAATGAAGTCTCTAATTACATTATAATACACATTCGAGTATTAGCTTGCGTGTAGAAAGTTGCCGAAGTAGATATTATATGAAAATTCTCTCTTTTTTGTTTCATACCCCAGCTATAAAACTAGAAAGTCAACTTTGAAGAAGGAAAGTAAGCGTAGATAATGTGTAACTTGAAATGCAGTTCGCGGGAAATGTGCGTTTATGAATCCAGTTATACTTTTTCTGGCTCGTTTTTTTCTACGTCCTCGAAAGAAAGCCGGCTAAATTAATCAACATTTTAATCCCCTGAGCAATTTGTAAGCTTGTTAGCTTTATATAAATCTGGCGCGTTAAAGAGAAATGCTCTGGAAATATACATATATTCTTTTATTTCTTTGATTCAGGAATAGGTATACGAGATGTATTTTGGTTACAGCAAAAATATAAATACATAAGGCACATAAAGAGATTAAAAAATTGATTAGTTTTAAGCATACAAAATAATTATTCTTCTTATTATATTTATTTATGATAACTCTAAAACTTTATTATTTTATTTATATATGTTAAACAGCTAAAGTTCGTGAATTATTAATTTATAATGAAAGTAAATATCTGTAAGGAACATTCGTAACTTTGTGCAAAGCAGTGTACAGTGTACACGTGAGATTGCCTTAATTTGCATTAGCTCCTTTAACCTTAATTATCTCGAAACACATGTTTTAATATGTCGTGCACAAATGTCCTGAAACTGACTTAGCTATAGAGAATCGTTTGTATTATTCAAAAATAGTCGTAATTAACACGACATGTTATTTATTAGAAACAGAGAACTTGTATAAAGTTCACAAAGCATGAAAATACTCTTAACTCATTTTGAAAATTGAATACTCGGAGAGAAATAATTACGCTAAGTAAGTACAATTATTGAAAATTGACATGGTAAAAGTGTAAACATATTTGAGACGTAGTAGCAAGAGAAAATCCAAATATTCGTAGATTTTGTAAATCCGAGCACTGAACGTAGATAAAATCTGAATCTGCTGCAAACGATAAGTGTGGTGCTTTCCGTGCACGATAACATTTCCTGGATTGGAAGGAAAATGGCTGGTACATTGCATTTAAGATAACTTGAGATATCGTACTTTGTACTACATATACTTATTATCTATTCCAGGTGAAAGACAGTAAAGTCCTAATTACTAATTTTTCATTTTAAATTATTTTTTTTTAAATTTGTTTTTACTGTCATTATTGTGCTTTTATTCTCTATATATTTCTAGGAATTAAACTTCTTTATCTTCTGATAAATACAAATCGTTCGGTGACTGAGGTTTAGGGTAGGATACATTTGACCTAAAGGCGAATAAATCAGTCCTAGACTTGCCAGATCAATAGCTAAAACCGATTAATTCCGAACTTTCTCTGATCTTTAAATTATGTAAAGACACTCTAACGCGCTTCAATAAAGAAAAGGACAGGGTGTCTACTGTATGGGAATTTAAGGAAATTCGGGAATTGAAAAAAATCCGGGAATCGTCCTTGATTTTATTTTTGATGCGGGAAGTGTACTTCATTTTATTTAATCTCATTTCAATAAATAAGACCTGTTTCAGATTTTAAATAGTACTTATTGTATTTCTGTCGGATTCGTGCATTGTGTTAATTTATAAATAATAAATAATAAATGTTAAAATCATTAAAAATCTTTTTATTGCAAGCGTAAAGTTGGCGAAATTAAATTTGTTCTTATGGTAATAACCACATAAATAAAAGAAAATGAAATAAGAAAATATTAGAATTAAAATTATTCTTGCGGAATTATTTTCCTCTATAATATGTGTGTGTACTCCATTTGTAAATATCGGGCGATTTAATTGTCTTTTCTGGCATTCGTTTGAAAATCTTACGTTTGTAAATCTTTTTTGGCATTTCATGTGGCTAATTTGAATTATTATATTTCGGTTAGTAATCTCTGATGTTTTGAATTTCATACTATACTTGAAGATATTTCGAAAGATTTAGTGGGGTGTCAAAAGATATCAAAGAATTTGCGAAGATTTAGAAGGATTGAAAAATATTTGTAGTGATTTTAAACAGTTAAAAAAAATTCGCAAGTATTTCGAGGTACGTTTATTGAATTAAACTCTTAAGGGCATGTGATACTTTACCATAAGAGCAAATTAGTTATACCAATTATACATTCGTAATAATAAATATTTTTAACTAATAAAAGTCAATAAACCTTCGCCTCATATAGACGAAGGTTTATTGACTCTTATTTACTAAAAATATTTATTATTATAAATGAATAATTGGTATAACTAATTTGGCCTTATGGTAAAGTATCACATACCCTTAAATGGAAGTCATTCAAAATCTTTTAAGATACCTTGAAATCCCAAAAAATCCCGATTTGTTTTTTATCTCTTGAAATCGTTATAGATCTTTTGAAATCCGTTGAAATACCTCGAAATTATTAAAAAGCTATTTAAATTCACTAGGTGTTCATTTAATCTCTTGATATCCTTTTTAATTCGTAAAATTTCATGTAGGAAATTGGTCTTATCTGTCAATCAAATCTTACTGAAAAATCAGTAAAATTTATTGACTATTTAGTGAAGAATACGGAATTAGAATCCAGGAATTCAGTCGGAAAAAATTATTAGACACCCTGAAAGTAGAATAAATAAAAAAAGAACTCATTGCAAGTAATCGCGAGAGGTGAAACAGATTATTTCCATTATTGTAGCTATGCATCTCCATTAATGGCGCGTTTTCAGAGCTTGATTGCACTTTTGTGACAAACTCTGTGGGCTTTGCGACCTCGAATTAACAAACATTTCAAATTTGTTTTGCATGGAAGCAATTTGAATGTGATTTGCAACAGGAACAGTATAAAATATACTGGTATTATATTTCTTCCAACCACGGGTTGGAAATTCCTGTTGCCAATTCCTGTTGCCTTTATTGCTGAAGGAATTTCCCAGAACTTGGGTCCTTCTCTAAGTAACTCATTTAACTTGATTGAAAATGTAAGTGAGGAAAGTCTGTAGGGATTTTCAGCAGCTCGACACTCACATGGATAGATTTTACGCACACTTACTCGTGCTCACACATATTTGGAAAACCACACTCATTCTTTCACAAACAAATGCTTTCCACACCAAATAATCGAACCTCCCAAGCTACGAAACCTTCGGTTTAGCATAACCAGCTAGTGGTGAGTGGATTCAGCTGGAATGAACTTTATAGATTCGCTTTGATCATCTAGCATAGTGGGAGATACACTTTGTGCCACTAGCTTTATTCGGAATTCTCAAGGTGGACATTTGCGGGCTTAAATAATTAAACGTGGTTCAAAATTGAAAATTAAAGCACTAATTAGACTAGGATTAACACTCCCCAGGAATTAATGACATATTATTCATAATGAATAATTTATTTAATAAATAAACAAAAATAATATTTTGGATAGAGATGATTGAAAGAAAACCCCTTTTAAATCCATTTTATATAATTAAACAACTAAATCTTTAACTACTTCTAAGAACTCTAATGTAAGTTTAAATTTGTTTAAAAAGCTCTTTAGTTTCTTTCATTTTTACTTTATTCGTTTCTCAAGTGCCATTCCAGAACAACTATATCCACTTTATCGAAAATGTACTTCAGTATCGAAAGAGACTCACTGTGTAAAGTCTTTTGCTCGTTTCATCCGAAGATTTTCCTGTGATAAAACGAACTAGATCGTATTTATAAATATAGCTTCACACACAATTGCCTGACAAAGTAAGTAAAAGTCATTGATAAAACAAACATATTACCTTGCTTGGATCGATTTGTCATGACATTATTCAACTGCTTTACACACTAGTTCTGCTACATAATATAGATATATACAGAACAACTGAAAGAATTTCGAATTAAAAATTTCCGACATTAGAAAATTTACTAAAATATTCTATATTTAATTTTTTCGAATTATCATTTCCATTATAATTGGAAACTGAAAAAATATCATATATGAAATTTTCTCCCTATCTGGTCTCTGATAGCTGCGGTACATTACTGTACTGATGCATGTTTGCTGTGATCGTTAACGATCCAATACGACAGACTGCTCATTAATTACTCTTTCAAATCCCCACAGATGCACAATTTAATTTCAAATCATCGTTTGTGATTATAACTGTAATTAATATGTTTAACATAAATTGTGACAGTTATGAGTACACAGTACGGAGTTATGTGTAAAAATGGAAAGTATGAATGATAATTAAATTGAATGAAAGTATGAATGATATTTAAAATAAAATTGCTTTTAATCAGATTAAAGTATGATCTAAAAGCTGGTTTTCATCAGGGTAGATATTTGATAGGATTTAAGGGAAAACCATTTGCGATTCGTAGTTGCGAGGGCGTTAGATTCTCAAAGAGACAATATGTGGACTGTGGAGGGTAGTAGAAGCAGCGAGGTAAACAGGTTGGTTAGAGCAGGAAACCACGAGGAATACTATTAGAGTACAAACCTTGATGCGAAATTCTCAGAATATCAAATTTCAACTAAAGCATAGAGGTTTCACAATCTTTGTCATCCATTTATGATACAGTCCACACAGGTTGTATAATGAGTGGCATTATTATGCTCTTAATGAAGTTTTCCCGGTGTCCAATAATTTGATCAATATCGCTGTCCCATGTAATTAAGTTTCTATCATGCTTCAGTTTTTTCTTTTACCTTGTAATCGACCTTAACATTTTTATGCACTTGTTAATGTCTTTACCTCGGGAGATAAACACCGCCTTGAGTGCTCGTCATAAAAAAAATTAGTTGCTTATTGTTTTCCAATTAAAAGAGGATTAAGGCTTACTTTACAGTGAGAAAAAATGACAATCCTTTTCTGCGTCAATTACTTTATTTACCATTGTTCATACAGGGTGTTTACTGTCCGGGAATTTAAGGAAATCCGGGAATTGTTCTTGATTTTATTTTTGATGCGAGAAGTGAATTTTCGGTTTGAAAAAACTTTTTTGAATAATCAATCTAAATATTTTTGCTTGATACTGAAATTTTTTGAATTATTTCCAAATTCTTTAAAAAGAAACTGTAAGGTTCCGTAAAATCCCTAGTAATTCCTTAAAATTATTTGCATTTTTAGAAATCTGCTAAAATTTATTAAAAATCCTTAAAATTTTCTAAAATTTTTTGAAATCCCTTCTTTTAAATCATTCTAAATCTCTCGAAATTTTTCGAAATTCGCTAAAATCGATTGAAAACTCTTAGCATCATTTAAATTATAAAAATATTTTTAACAAAATAAATAAACATTTTTTTAAATCCCCTGAAATTTCTTGAAATCCCTACAAATTCATTCAAATCTTTTTAAATAATTTTTAAATATTCTTTGAAATTACTAAAAATTTTATGGAATACTTAATAATATTGATAAGTGGGAATTTTCTGGGAATTTCGTGGGAAAAATTTAATAGACACCCTGGTCAATTATTTTATTGACCATTATTCATAGCATGTGCTTGACATTTGATTAAAATTAGAGTAGTCACGGAGAAAACTGTTTAGTAGATCTCACTGTAGAATATTATATTATGGACAGACTAAAGCTAGCGGTTGGATTTACTAAACCATTTAGTAGATTTTACCCATTCAGTATAGTTATTCTTACTACTGGATGGGTAAAATCTACTAAACGGTTTAGTAAATCCAACCGCTAGCTTAGTCTGTCCATAATAAACTATTCTACAGTGAGATCTACTATAAACAGTTTTCTCCGTGGAGTTTTCAAGATTTTGAATATAGAACTGAAAAACCTGAAAAATAAATGTTTAAAAAGTTAAATGAAAAACATAAACTAAAATTTAGTATCGAGGTGAAGCTTGAGAAGCTGTTATTTAAATTGCCACCATCAGTTGACGTTCGAATTTACCCTTGGTGTATGCTTGCTATTCGTATTACAGTGTGTGTTGTAGTTAAAAGATGAGTAGATTTTAATTACTATCATCACTAATAGTGATTCACTAAAAGTAGTGATTTGATAGAGAGTACTGGAGATCGAAAACTGTTTTAACAAATTTTGAATTATTCAAATCATAAAATTCAAGGATAATGATAATTACGGAGGTTGAATACAATATTTAATATTTACTCTACTTCACTCCAAAGCATCATATCAGGAAAATTGTATTCAGAGATCATGCACATTTGCCTTAACCCCATTTATCTTTTTGTCGTTTTATTTTGATTTCCTTAATTAAACACCTAAAATGAGCGTATGAACATTTTGCATTTCCTCTTACTCTACTGACATTTCTTTCCAAGGACTTTTAAGGCAATCTCGTAATTAAATTGCGTTGTTATCAACGTTATCGCCAGTGATAAAACCGCAATGGCGTTAGCGTCGTTTCTGAGGAAATGAGACAAGTTATGTTAATGCTTCTTACATTTTGTAACAACAATTCATATTTTCAACAATATCTCGTTAAGAATATTATTATAACATCTTTGAGAACTGAACTCTATACCTTTTATAAATTAAAGAATGTTTTTCCTCATAATCAAGCTGCTGTTATTAAGAAACTCTAGTGCAAAAGTAAATAGAAGTCCTGAAGGGAAATATCATCAGTCTCTCTAATTTGGGTCATTTGAGGTAACACCGAGCCGAAGTCGAGGAAGTTAGGTCGTTGGAGAATGAAGATTCTCTTTAATAATCTACATAGCCCTTTGAATCCCTGTAGGACAAATGGAGACGATGCATGTAACCTCTCTTGAATTTATAGCAGCTAAGGCGATCTAAACAGCTTAGAACTGTTATTCCTTCCTCATGTTGTTGTGCAACAAGATAAATCTGTCTTATACTGTTCTTAAGGAAGACTTAGCGGAGGATTATTTATTTATTCAAATGCAAGATAAACAAATCTAAACTCGAGATTATAGTTGTTGAAAAACTTCTATTTTTTGTGTGCCTATTTGCTGTTCATCTCACCAATAAAATTAATTTATTATACCACCAGCTAATTAACCTGGGAATTGAAGACCCTCGACACAAAACAGCTTTGAGGAATTTAATTTGGTTTGGTTGAACATTTGGTTCAACTCTGTAGTCTTGCAGAGATTCTGTCGGTGTCCACAAGTTTACGGACAATCGTCCGAGTTTGATTGTATTTCTAGTTTTGTAGTATCCAACGATATAATTGCAAATTTTTTCAATTTCTTTTCTAGTAAGTTTCATTACTTTTTCATAAAAATAATATATGTAGGTGATTCTGAAAAAATGGAAATTTCAAAGAATTTTCAAAATTTTAAAGACAAATAACTTTTATTAACTCTCAATCAGAATTTATTAATCATTCCACTGAAGAGAATTATATTATTCCTCTGCCTCACTACTCACTTAATAGCTATTTGTGTTACAAGTGCGGAAAGTTGAACACTCCACACGAGTAGAATGTTCAACAGTTCAACTTCCAGCACATGTCACACACAATATTTTTTGCAAAAAATGCATGAAAAAAGCCACATTCCGTGTCCATAAAGCGTAATGAAAATTCCTCACTTGAGTTGTCCGGCTACGCCGCATGATAGCGCCACATGCCGTGTAAATATTAATTCCCGAACTAACTCAAGACAAGCGCTCGTAAATGATTCAGAATATTCCAGCACAAGTGCGGGAATGTTAAATTCCCGCACACTATTCTCAGAGTAGAGGAATCTGAAATTTTCCGCACGCTTTGTGGACACGGAATGTGGCCATTTTCATGCATGTGTTGCAAAAAATAATTTTCATCTAATGAGATTTTTCTCGCTTTTTCATAACACAAATTATAAACTCTGTGGATGAAAATATCGGTTTGGCAGAATTTCCTCACGGATATAGTAAAACCACTGCGCTTCAATATGCAGAAGGATTCACAATTGTGAATTCCATGAAGCACGACTTGAATACAGTGGTAGGGGTGCAGAAAATATCGTGTGGGGTGGGGAGGGATGGTTTGGGGGGCTGGATCGAATCAAGAGGTACCTGAAGCGAATTTAACGACGAATTCTGAACTGAGAAACGTTCGGTCAAACTTTACGAGCATGCATTTAAAAAAAAAATCTTATTATTCCGATGTGACCTGTTATTGGATATCTTTTGATTCCAATAGAGAATAAAATCGCTCGTAATCATAAAAAATATCCATTTAATTTCCATACCCTTTTAACGTTTCTGTGAGTCCAACTTTTTATCCTAACACTAGTAACGCCATGTCATTTTTATTTCCCTCGGGTACAAAGTTACAAACTTTGAATAATAAAAGTATAGAATAAAAAGTAAAGGGTCGAACAATCGAAGAAATTGTTTTGCGTCTTGAGTAAATCTTTCTCGTATGCATTATGGATGATACGAGAAATAAAGATTTTGTTTGGAAAGTTATTTTTGCCAAAAGTTCTAAGGATTCTTTAAGTGCCGAATAAATTTTCGGAATTATTCAGTAACGTTAACCAAAGGATATTAAAAGAAAATTAAGCACTGCAAATGTCGTACAGATAAATTTTGTCAAGCTTATTTGAGTGTTTAATATCGGTATGAATATAGTTGACTTAATGCCAGATTCGTGTTACAGGAGAGTGGATGCAGTGTAAGATGAAACGTGGAAAGAATTTTGATCCATTTTTATTGGTAAAGAAAAGGGAAAAAGAATGATTCGATGACTTACCGACTTACAACTTTGGCTTAAGTTAGTCTATGTAAAATGGAGCTGAAGTGAAATATCTTTCTACCTTGACTTCCGGTTCGTTCGGAGCTTTCGGTCGACTCCTCGTGAGGCTTTCATTCATAACATCCGATTCACAGTCTCCGATAAGGGATGGATAAGCCTAAATCCATTTCATGCCAGAGATATGCTTTCCCAGGTTTGGAAGGTCTATATATAAAATGACTATCCGGGAAAAGTTTCTATTTTAAATCTGTTTTATCTTTCCCAGAGAAGACCGTTTCTCTTTCTAAAAAGACTGTTTTATTTAAATTGTGAAAATATTCTTAGTGTATATGTTAAATACTTTTTAAATTTAGAAGTAGTGGTTAGGACAAACAAGAGAAGTCTGAATATATTTTTTAAGTCGTCTCACCCCTTTTAAGAAAATATTTTCACATGAAATAAAAATACAGAAAGTTTAAAGACTGAGGTTGTTTAATTTAAATTGAACTTCAGATCCAAGAGCTATATATCTTTATTTGCATTAAGGGCATGTGATACTTTACCATAAGAGCAAATTAGTTATACCAATTATACATTCATAATAATAAATATTTTTAGTAAATAAGAGTCTACATGAGACGAAGGTTTATTGACTCTTATTAGCTAAAAATATTTATTATTATGAATGTATAATTGGTATAACTAATTTGCTCTTATGGTAAAGTATCACATGCCCTTAAGGGTTTCACTGAAATAAAATTAGATTATTTTTCTCTTTGAAGCTCTGGAATCTTATTTATATTTTAAAAGAAGAAATAATTACGCTTTAAAAATATATTTTACTAGTCAAAATATAAAAGTAAATTGGAAGGAGAGTGAAAAATCCTTAATTGTAAAATTTACGACATTCATAAATTACTGATAATACATAATCATTCGGGAATTTTTTCGGAGTTGGTAATTTTATTTTCAGAGATTTTTTAGTTACGTCCCGTACAGTCTAGTGGAATTAATTAAAAGCAATCGAAGCGATGAGATAGCAAAGACTTGTTTTTATGAAGAATGGATGGCCGTATAAAATCTCATTAAAAGAAAGAATAAGCAAATATTATAACGTAGATTATTTAATTTAAGCTAGATTATTGAATTTGGGAATGGACCTTGAATTCGTACATTAAAAGAATTCTTCAATTTTTAAAGGTTTATTCACACGCATGTTTATTTCAACTTTCAATTTTAATTATAATAATTCAAATTATAATAATTGGGATGTGTAAAACATCCCAATTCCACCCCAGATGCTTGAAAAATTCACGAAAAATACCCTAATTTCGAGACTGGAAATATTGCTCACAATGCTTCCATTTTATGACCGCACATTGTCAAAAAAATTACAATCTCTTAATGGATGGGAAACATACACCAATACTACCCCTAACTCTTGAAAAATTCATGGAAATTACCCTAATTTCGAGACTAGAAAATTTATTGCTCACAATGCTTTCAATTTGATGACCAATCATTGCCAAAAAAATTACTACCCCTTAATTCATGGAAAACCTAGGTCCCAATACCACCCCTAACTCTTGAAAAATTCATGAAAAATACCCTAACTTTGAAACTAGAAACTTTATTGCTCAGAATGCTTCCATTTTATGTTGGCTATGTATAACTCTCGTCCCTTTGTCTCTCGAGATATTTTTATTCAGTCACCATGGAACGGTTGAGATCCAAGAACAGTGCCTTAAAGATGCAGTGAATTATAACTATATTAAATATACTAGAAAACTTTTGTTCTCAAAGTGATAAAGTGCGAATTAATTTGAAAATATAGTTTTCTGTATGAATTTTCTATAGGTATATATATTTTTAAAAAATAAAATAAGAATTGCAACCCCTTTGGTCATAATTAAATTTTATTTTAAAAGATATTATGAGTTTACAAATATTTTAAGGGACTTCAAGAGTTTGGAAAAGAGTAAAGAGTATTGTAAAGGATTCCAAGGATTTTATGGGATTTCATGATTTTTTGAATTTGAAGGAGTTTCAAATAAAGTATAACGATTTTTAAAGACTAGATACGAAATTAATAAGACTTGGACGTATGGAACGGTTTAAGGCTTTCTGTTCGATCACCGAAGTTAAGCAGCACTTGACTCGGTTTTACTCGGATGGGTGCTGTGTTGTACTAGAATTTTAATTCTAGAAATAATAATTTTCTAAAAGTTATATTTGGTTTTTGATCGTTATGATGAAATATTGAAATAATTCATAATTTCATAATGTACATATTTACAAAATTTTTACTTTGGGGCGACGGATTTATCCTGGGATTCCACAGTTTTCCAAATTTCACTTTATGAAACCCCCTCTGCATTATTTTATTTATTAAATTCGCTGTCTAATGATGTGTAAGATTTTGAGAAGAAGATCGTATTTTGTTTATTAAAAATGCAATTGAAAAAATGTTGACTAATAGATACCTCCAGCGGTCTCCCCTATATGCTTTAAACTTTAAATTAAATATTAAAAACAACTTATCATAATATTTTTCACAAAAATTATATTCTTTTTTAATTAAGCAGTAAATGAAATCATAAAGACGCGATGAAAAGGCAGACTTTTCAAGATTGAAGCATTAAACTAAAATTGTTGTTTTCTTTGCACATATAAAATTTTGTAACGTGTGATGAGAATTAGTTGGAAACACTGTGCTTTGAAGAAAAGTAACTAAAAATATATGATATTCTACTCAAAAATAATGAAAAAATGCTGAAATTTCATTTTCAGGATCTGGAAACCTTGACATTTTAGTTATGTTATAAGCGTAGATAAAAAAAATAGAATAATTTAATTTTAATAAAAAAAACTTAGAAGTTTGGCAAATCTCTATCTTTCTTGAATAAATTTTTAATACAATAAAATAAATTTCGAGCGTAATTACACTCGTTAAATTTATTACATCAGAGACTCTTAAGGCAAAAGCTCTTCTTTATCAGTGAACTTAATAACGAATGACATTTATATGAAGGCTATCTCGTCCTGAATTCTTAAATGTGTCGCATCTAAGTGTGCAATAATATTCCTTTCTCGGGTTTATGGGTTTCACAAGAATACAACGACAAAGCGTCGCGACGCTCCTGGACTTTCAATGTTGCAAAATGAAAGGAAGAGGAGAAGAAAAATTCTTCGAAAGAGGCATTGGAATGACTAATTTTCTCCTAAAAGATGTGCAGAACAAGATATAGAATTTTTGCTCTTGCATCGGCAACAAAGAGCAGAAGTGCGTTATATCAGAGTAGGTTTAAAAAGAAATGGAACATTTTTCTCTTTCTCAGTTAAGAATGCGGACAACTTGAGTGTCGGTCTGTCGTATGAAAAAATGTCATAGCAGTCTAATGAGCCTTGAAAAATATGTCTAAAAACGAGTATTGGATAAGAAGGTTGGAAAAGAAGCTTGGAAAAATGGGTTGAAAAAAAGAGGTTTAAAAAGAGGAGAGCTGTAAAACGAGAATTACAAGGGTCATCGACCGATAGGCAGCAGGTGTGAAAAAAGTTCTTACACTCGGCCACGCCATCTTTTTACGTGCATATGTATGACAAATATTGCTTTTCATATATAAATAACTGCATGCACTTATTATAAATAACCCGCATATGTGACATGAACTCATGTGTCGCATCAACTAGGTCCTGAAAAAGAGAGAGAAATATGCGATTCTATGGGCAGAGTCTTTATTTACTGTTGATGAAACATGAAACACTATCCACTATCAGTGGGCATATAAATTTTTATTTTCAAATAACAGTAGCGTCGCAAATAAATTTTCCAATGTAAACTTTATGTAGAGGTAAATGCCAAGAATAGTTTTTTAAATATGCGATGTAGAAAAGTCATGTGGTCGAAAAAATATTTTAAATTAGAGAAAAAAAGTGAATTATAATTTTTCTTATGTAATCATCTATACATTTTCAGAATCCTGTAGAGAGAAACTGTTTTTCACATAATGGAGATTTGCGAAAGGTTGAAGGTTAACTTAAATTGGTAGACATGACACGAGAAATAAACATACATCTGCATAACTATGTTCTTTTATGCCAGAGGGATTATGCGAACGCGCTCGAATGTATATGAACGCTTTATCTCGAAGGATTCCAGGCATTATCTGTTTCAAGGGGAGGTCCAAGGTCGTGCGACATTTTTATACAAGTTTATTTGTCGGACCTTGCAAACTATGATGAAATTTGAATTTTAGGTGGATTAGAAATTGTAATTTAAACTAAGTTTAATTTCAAAGCAGAAATCTCTAGACGATTTATATATTGTTGCCTTATTACATATTGAATAGAATGAAAGCCATGTGCATAATATAAGATTCCGGATTTTTGTCTGACTAAACACGGACCTTTTATACTGCTGGCTGAGCATACATTGACCTGTTCTTAAATAATGTATGACAATCTCGAAGAAAGAAATTAAAATAAAATAAGCTATAAAAATAAAATTTCTAAAGGTAGGATACTTTGCATAAACCTTGTAATAATGCATTTCAAATTTAATATTGTGGGCATTTGTGTGGCGTGTGAAAACCTGGATTACCTTTTATGCACAATAAATCCCAGGGTGGCAGATTTTAAACCATTTTGCTTCCACACCCCGGAGCAAATTTTTCAGGGCTTCATTAATCTTTCATTTTTTACTTTTTTAATCTTATTTTTTTCACAAATTTTTTTAATCCCTTGACATTATATCTAATTAAAGCCAATCTGATTTGAAGCAAAAATGTATGAGAGGTTGTCGAGACATTTCGTTACATCACTTTTTTTTAGAGAAATTTCAAGAAGTTTCTAGGAATTTTAAGAGATTTTGACGATTTTAAATTGATTTTTATTAAATTAAGAAAACTTGGAATTTCTAAAAAATGTTGTAGAATTTTAAAGGCGAGTTCCTGCAATTTAAAGGAATTTTAAAGAATTCTAAGGGATTTTAAATGTTGTGAAATTTTGAAGAATTTAAAAAAATATCTAAGATTTTAAAACGAATTTTAGGGGAATTTTGATGGTTTTTGTGAAATTTTAAAAGATTTCAAAATATTTGTTCGGAGTTTTCAGGGATTTTAAATGTGTGGAATTTTGAGGAATTTTAAGAGAATTCAAGAGATTAATCCGATTTTTAAAATATTTTATGTAATAAGCATTTAATATTATAATATTCAATATTATATATTATAATATAATATAATATCTAATATATAAATTTAATATTATAATTTCAATTTCTTACAGATTTCGTCAGTAAGAAAGAAGAAAATAGTTTCTCTTAATATGTTCGCTTGGACGTATGGAACGGTTTCAGGCTTCCCATTCGATCACCGATGTTAAGCAATGCTTGACTCGCATTTACTCGGATGGTTGCCGCTGTACTATATGAGTGATTTTTTTTCAGTTGTGAGCTGTCTTCACTCTTGAAATAATAATTTCTAAAGGCAGGACACTTTGCATAAACCTTATAATATTGCATGTCAAATTTTATAATGTGGGCATTTGTGTGGCGTATGAAAACTTGGATATTACCTTCTATGCTCAATAAATCTAGATTCACATATTACTGTATAGGTGTCAATTGTTTGTCCATTATGCAACGCTTTGATTATTATTTTTGGATCAAAATTTGGGAATTTAGTGTCACATTGTTCCTATCTGAACTGTGTGATTTGGTCGAAATCAGTAATGGACAGAAATGTAATAGTGGGTATAAAGGTTAAGTGCTGTACACCGTAGTGGCTTCCGGAGCATAAACGTTAATGTGCTTATTTGACGTTCAGTAGGGTTTTGTGTGATCTATGAAAAAGAGCTTTCACGAGAAACAAAAACAAATTGTAGCAGAATCTGCTTGTGCATGCAGCGTCCCAAGTAATCATTTCCATTATTATGTTTCCCATCATTGGAAACATATTGAAACAAAAATTATTGAATATAATAGGTATATATTGCAAAAAATATAAAAATATTAAAACGTTGAAGAATCTCGGACAATTGTACTTGAAATTATTAATGAAATGATAAAGAGGCTACTTTAAGAATATCTAAAATTAGTTTTTGTAATGGGGCAAGACTAATTTGCTCGACGATATCATACTGACCCAATTCAATTACTTGAAAGGGTCATTTGAAGTGTGTTATTGAATCGATTTTATTACTTTAAAAGTAATCTACTCTCATTTGACAATTTTGCTATCACTTATAATCTTTATTGTTATTTCAGAATCTATTTAATATTTCTGGGATATTCACAGTTTGTTGTAAACGCTTGAAGTTTTTATATTTTATAAAATAACAAGAAATCTGAACTCAATGTGTTTCTACAGAAAGTAGAAATACATTAGCTATTCTTAGATGTTCTTAAGCTAAATTTAGTAGGATTTTTTTTGACTTCAACAGGTAGCTTCAAAGAATCCTAAATTTACCATAATTCATAGTAAAATACGAAGCTTTCTTCTTCACCTTTGTGTAGGAACTGGAAGAATAAATTTTAGATGGATGTGTCAGTATATATGTATTGGAAGGAAGTCTTTGGCTCGAGTAGGTTTTAAAGGATTATGTATATTGTAGTCCAGAGAAAGGATTCGAAACAATGGCATGTTCATTGAAATTCCAGTTTGCAGTATTTAATACTTGTTGAAAGTAATTTAATTTCAAGACAATCTTCAGCATATTTGCAAAAGCAAGTATTATTTTCAAATATTGGAATATAGTGATTAAAATATCTAGTAAATTTGTAATTTCCGATTTTAGTGTAATATTTGGAATATTACACTAAAAAATATTAATATTAAATATTATTTGGAATATTTGGGGAATATATATGGTGAAGCTACTATTTGTTGAAATCAGAATTTGAAATGAGGTTCCTCCTGTGAAAATACTATGAGCATAAGTGATTGTGAAGAATTTCTCGAACATTTTTCGAATGCTAATAATTCTCACCTCCCAAAACCCGGTTAAATTTGATCACGTTTTGTCACAATGTTTATATTACAACCGTTTACTCTTAATATTGAATGCTCTAATTTAAATTTGCCTACACTTTATTTCTAAAAGATTCTTATTTATTATAGTCAGATAAGTGCAGAGAAAAGCAGTGAATTGATTTATATTTCGTTAATAATTAAACAAAAGTCATTAAAAGTGGCATCTTCCTCCTCTCTGTAACAATGGGAGTAAAAATGGAAAGAAGTGTCTATTTTAAAAATATTCTAATTGACAAGGAATATATATAGCACCTTCCACGGGAATTTCTGAGCAGAATTTATATGTGCAATGACTGGGAAGGGGACTAGGTTTGTATTGATTTCTGAGGAATGCTGATAACGATACACAGCAACTTATCAAAGAGAAGAATCTGAGTTGTAAAGTTACACTGAATGTGACGGTACTTTCCATTCAAAACACACAGTCGCATATGATTAAACTATAATCAGATCCAAACCCCACCTTACACTTTATTGACGTTTAAACGAGTCTCCTCACCTGCTGCTATAAACATACAAGAAGTTTCAAATCGTCTCTTGTTTAAAAACGGTTGAAATTTAATATGTGTTACATGCTCCATTTATTTAATATCTCACTTTATATTTTATGTACATACGTATAAAAGTGTGAAGATTGTAATAGATGATTAATGGTTCGTTTCTTTCTTTCTGTTATAGTGAAAAAGGCGAGATTCGTCGGGGTTCAAGGTTCGTAGTCAATGTATTATCTTTTTATATCTTAGATTTTGTTTTAAAAGTATTTTGCTTATAAAATATATTAATGAAAATTAATATAACAATTTGGAAATTATCATTTAATGTTTCAGCGCAACAATTCAACTCCTACGTTACCCTGAAGCTGCAGAATGTGAAGTCAACGACAGTGACTGTGAAAGGGGCCAACCCATGCTGGGAACAAGACTTTCTTTTGTAAGTTGAAACAACAACAAAAAAAGACAGAAAATCTTACAATTTCTGACACATCAAAAGCACTATTTACTCGCTTCGTATCTCAGGATTCCTCCCCTACAGAAAACGTTCTATTGTTTTATTAAACTGGTATTTCTCACCCCAACCTAATCGTCCAAAGTATAAAGATGTTTTCACAATTTCTACAAATGAAGAATTTTCTTTCTCGTTTTCAAAATTAAAGAAATTACTGTAATTTTCGATATAAAGGATCGGGACTGATATTTTTATTCCATTGGAACTAAACTTTTCCACGATTAGAAATTGAAAATATCATCTAAATAAATCTTCGAAAAGATGGTCTTGTACTGCCCAAGATTTTCTCAAATTTCCGACAGTTTTCCCGTTCTTCTCTCTAATTGAAAGTCTTGTGACATGGAGCGTGCTTTTCCCCAGCCAACCACTCTCACGATTTTTAATAAGAAATGAGTGCACAGCAGAATATAAAAATAAAAGTAGAGTTTAAAAATAACTGAAAATCCCCACTGTACATTGTAGTTAAGCACACATGCTTTTTTATTAAAATTTACTTATTCAATTTACCTAAATTCTAATTTCAGCGTAACCGTATTTCATGGAAAATTCTAAATTCTATATTCAAACACTCTCTTCTTTTGTTTTCGAGAAATCACACGCAGGCGTCTAACTTTCTCAGACATGAAGTGATTTTAGCGAATATAGATGAGCTCTTGACAAAATAAAAATAAATATTTGAAAGTTTCTATTGCGCTTTTTCGGTTTGAAATACATCTTTCCCCAAATTATACATCCTAATATAAATGCTTCATCAGCAGCAGTAGGTTGTGTAAACTTATATATAAACTAGCTGAAAGTTTTATGGAGTTGCGTGAATTTTAAGATGGAATGTATGGGAATGACAAATGTCGACGATTTCCATCCAGAAATCTGCATTTCCGGTGGCATGGCACCACCATCTGGCAGTAGCATCGCATTCGCAGTCTTATCGACTTTTAACCCAGTTTCCACTCACTGAGAATTGTTATGATCTAAGAAACCCGTATATAAGGCGTCGGCGCTGCTGCTTCTAAACCGTAAAATGCATTTATACCGTTTATGGCCACAACCGTAAATCCTTCACTGCACTTCCTACGTTCCAAGGACCTAAGCTTTTAGCATTCTCTCTATTTATTCTCAATCACCGGTGGATTTCACGATTTCCTCATTTCGCGATAGAAAAATATACATCAATTTTATTATCCAATTTTACAATATTGCATTTTACACATTGAGTAAATAGGAATCTAATAGCACTGGATGCATCGGGAATGATATCTAGTTGTGTATAAAACATGTAAAATAATTATCGCTTTCTCCCGATTCACGCAGTGTTCGAAAATATTTTTCAGTTGAATTTTGTATTTGAAAAGTTGTGTTATTTGCTTTACAGTGAGACGAATGACGTCAACACCGGTCTTCTTGTCGAAGTTTGGAGCAAAGGAATGCTGTGGGACCGAGCCTTAGGTTATCACTACATTCCACTGCCGGAAGTTTCTTACTCGAATGAGGTAACACATGATGAAAGCCACATAATACAGAATGTGAGTGGTGGAACACAAGGGGAGATACATGAACACCAAACACAGGGATATTTACAAGAATCACAAGCTTTGTTTCAAATAAACACAACAATCGATAACAACAGTAACACACAGGATTCAGAATTTTTTGACACGGTACACTTTTAACAACTTTACTACATTTGATTCTATAATGAATAGTTCTCTGGTCTATTTTTTATGCCAATTTTATAACTCAACCGGTTTTTGTTTCGTACGATTTTAAAGCAAACATTTCTAGTTGATTTTATTGCACCCAACTGCTCAATACGATATTATTTCCTCCATTGAAAACTGTATTTTCTAACAAAATATTCGGTATCATAAGTATCATATGTTGGGAATAATAGATAGGGTTTCGAGCTTTAAAATAAGCAATATTATGCACCAATCCATTCATTACCTGTTCCCATGTGAGCAGATTCCATATTATTTGTAATATACAATTTATATTTAATTGCTCTAGAATGAACAAAATTATGCTGATGTTGTTTCAACAAAAATTTTGATCGAATGTCAAAAATGATTATCACACGTGCAGAAATTTTTATGGGGTCCTGATGGGGTCCTGGCCAGTTTTCCGTTGTTCTAACGTGGTTCTAATTTGGAAAACTGGAAAGAAACCTACATGCCGTCTCAGACTATTCTGGTAAATATCCCACGTAGGCAAAATTGGTCAATATCCCATACAAATTAAAAAGATTATTCTTGATTCATTATTGTCAATATTTAATTACTTAACGAGTTCATTTTCTGAAAACAAAAATCCTTTCACAAAAAAGAGGTAGCGATTATATCGAAAAAATAGTTTTAAAGAATTTTTAAAAAATTTCAAAATAGTTCAGGGAAGTTTTAAGATTTTAGAGTAATTTAAACATTGGTTTAAGTTTTTAAAGGGTTTTTATATTATATTAAAGAATTTTAAAGAATTTTCAAAAGATTTCAAGTGATTTTAAAGAATTTAAGGGGATTTCAAGAAATTTCAAGAGATTCTAAAAAAATTTCATAACCGAGGTCACGTGACCTCCGTAGAGCATGCCCTTAAAGCGATTTAATGAAATAAGTTTGAAGTAATTTAAAAACAATAATAAAATTTTGGATTGTTTAAAATCTGTTAAATCTCTTGAAAACTACTGAAATTTATTGAAATCTCTTAAAACATTTGAAATCTTTTTAAATTCTTTGAAATCACTTAAAAATCGATGTTTGATTTTGACGTGGAAAACTCTTCAATGCCCTGTTTCATTATAAACAATATCTCAGTTTTATTACATCATTACCTTATAAATACCTAATTATATTAAAATAGTTTTATTGATAATAGAAATCTCGACTAGGACCTCGTCAGAACCCTATTTTAAATAGGGCTAAATGGGCCTATTTTCCTGTAGGCGAATATGAGTAAATCCAATTTGATCCGTAAGATAAATTGAGAAAGGTTTAGTTGAAAGCATGGCGTGTTAATTAACCAATAACATTGGTAGCTAATTGGGGAGGTATTTTACCTTCCAATTGTCACCATCGACTATTCGGTCACCCGATATTTTCTGGATTATCGCAATCACTGACTTAATCGACCGGAAATGGAGTCTGGCACTTGAAGCACCACAGTATAGTTGGATTAGATGACATGATTTAGTACATGAGGTGTGGCGGAATTCTCTCCACACATGCACATACAGAAACTGGCACCTATTTTATTTTTCTTGCTTGAATAAACTCAACTTTGCTTTAGCTACGATTCCTCAATAAGCGGTACATTGAGGTACTATACAAATAGGTATTGAAACAATAGAAATAGGACAGCACTTGTAAAAGGACGTGATGCCTTAGTGACGTGCTAAATGTACACGTCTTGTACATCTCATCATAAAATTGATGTTACAAGTTTCACAGACATTCGTGTGAGTTTCTAAAGCCCTGCATATAAAGTAGAAGTCATGTATTCAACTTACAAAGGACGTTGCTCTCAATTTTTTAATTTCATATTTTTAAGGGGCTGAAAATTAATATTAATACTATATATATATATATATATATATATATATATATATATAATAATTATGAAGTATTCGTATCCATACAAACGTGGTCTGACTCAAAAGTAATTTTCATTTAAAAAGTACTATAAAAAGGTTCTAATTTAATTACTTCGGCAATGTATTGACACTATAAAAAATTTAATTTAAATTAAAAAAATTTCATCTCTGGTCTGGACCAGGTTTGGGTGCTAATGAAGAATTTGACCCTAGAAGGAAAAAAAACTTAGGGCGTTTTTTTATGGACAGCTATCGGAGACTGAAAAATGCTGAGATAGCAATATGGGATTTGGAGTGATCACACTGCGGAAAGAATTAATCGCTGCCTAGAGCAATCAATGCAGATTCTACCACTCCCTCGGGACTAATCGGGTCCGTAAGCAAAATTTGATACACACGTTCAATGAAGTCACTCTAAATTAAATTATAGTTATACTGTCGGTAAAATGTTTCTAGCTTCCATTACAATATGAAACGATTTTCAAAGTTTTCGATAAAAACAGCTTAATTTGTTCTTTAGTTTGCACTACGCATCTTGGTAGTCCCTTTTTCGTCCTTGTCGATAAACTCCAACGTGAAGCAAAGTTCAACGAGTGTTTGCTGGTCGAACAAATTAAAATTAATTGCTGCATCGTCGAACTGCTTTTACGAACTACAGCTTTAGATTAGACTCGCCCAATAACCATCGATTCATGGTCACCAGTGATGACTTGATTCGAAATCGAACAGACGTACGCTATCTCTAATGTAATTATTGACCCTTGTTTTCGTCAGGTTTTTGAAGCTGATGTGAAAAACTACTGCTAGCGTAATCGAACAAGGAATCAATTCTTAACTCGAGACTTTCTAATACAATTTCTCTTATACTGTCAGTGTTATTCGCCCCTTATTAATTTAACAACCTTACTTTACTTGCTGCTCGATTTAATTTGCAACTTTTCTTCAAGCTTGCTGTCGAGAGCAAACCTTGTTACCCCGGTCTTTAACCCTTTGCTCTTTTGTTAGGAAAAGTCTACATTAATATTCAATTAGAAGAAAAGTCGATTTAGAACCTCACCTTTCAATGCTATTTTCTCAATTGCCATTACTTCTTCATATGCAATTAGAATCTATTTTGATTCAATTTCAGTTCTAGGTTTTTTTCTGATTGATTCATCAGACCAGACATCACTCTTTGTTTACTGAAAATATATTTTTTCGATTAATCAGAAGTTTTGAACGTTCACATGAAGAAAATATTTTTTCCAATTCTATTTCATACAGAAATATTGTTTCAACTAAAAATAATAATAGACATTACAAGTATCTTTCATATAAAATTATTTTCAAGCGAGTGAATCATTTTTTAAAACTTTTGCTGGTTTAAATTCCATAAAAATCCATACAAAATATTCATACAAAATTTCTTTCATTTGAACTTTCAGAACTTTTCAGTCATTTTTTTATGTGTTTTAAAAAGTTCCCAAGAAATAGAAGATATTTTTTTTAGTTCTTTGTTATTTCGGCTGCACTTTCGCTTGACACTCCTCTCTTTTATATTCATCTGTTGTTTTTTAAATAAACGATAAAAAAAGTTCACACGTGTAAGTCATATTCTAGTTATCTTTTTTTTTTCTTTTTTTGTAATTTTAATGAATTGAAAGCTTGCACCGGGTAAAAAATGGAGTACCTTCGTTTTCCGGAAAAGAATATAATGCCTTTTCTCCTCTGTTGCAATGAATAGGGACATATATATGTCCCTATTGTATGTGTGTGAGTATGCTCGCGTTACACTTTTCTAAAAATGAGTCTTAAAGTTAAATTGATCAATTTCGAAAATCCATTAAAATCCTCCTGAATTGAGCGATGTAATATATGAAGATAAAACCTTCTTTATTGAAAATGAAGCACAAAAGAAGAAAATCTTTTTAGAAATAAGAGAGTAAAGTTGTTTGATGATGTCCTTTTCTTAGTATGTACTAAACTTCAATTTAATTTTTCAATATACTAGAGTTCACTTCATTTAAATTGCTCGATTCTTTAGTCTTGATCTTCTTGCCTCCTACATTTTCATCTCAGAATCACGTTTGCATTTCTCTTGAGACTAAATTTTTATAAATGGGAGTCTCTGAATTAATATCAAATTATTAAGTAATTTTTTTATGATTATTTCTTTAGAAATTATTGACTGATTAATACTTTTATTATAATTTTGAACATATATAAACGAAAATATAAACTTTCAGTCAATTATTTTTAGTTTTATTTGTTGATGATAGAATTTACTTTTATATTTTCGTTTATAAATGTTGTAAACGTCAGTTACATATTTTTAAAATAATTCACTGAAGTTGCAACTCTTTTCAAATTAAGTTTTAACCGTGTATCGATTTTTATTAACTTTAATGAGGAAATGGGATATGAATTTCAGGAAATGAAGTAAATTGAACATGAATTTTTCAAATGGTTCACTTGCAATTCAAGAAGTTTATTTAGCACGTATAGTTTAACTAAAGTGAAATACGAGATGGAGAACATTTTATGCTTTATTTTGACTAAATATCTTAGCTTGAAAATTCGAAATAATGTATGTAATTCTTTATTTGCTACTTAAGTAGATGAGGGAGATTATAGTCAGACTAGTCGGAAAATCCCACTAGAGTTCTTTCATGTCAATTCTAGGGAAGACCGGAGCAAATCGTGACATTTTGAGTTTGCAAATTTTTCCTGGGTACACTATTATAAATAAAAAAATATCAGCTATGGCTTTTTACTGGTTGAACTCTCTAGTTTGTTAAAAAAATTTTTTTGTGTCTTTTCTATCATATGGATTTTAGATAGAACATAAAATGTCTGACCATGTCTGGTGTCACGAATTACCCCGATTCCGGGGTAAATCGTGACAGAGTATGGGGCAATTCGTGACACTGTTTTCAATCACCGGTATATAATGAACTGTACTATAAAATCAATCTAATACTGTACATAATGAATTGTAATACTCAAATCTATTGTTTTATGAAACATCATAATGACTTTATTGATTTAATAAACTAGAACTCATAATATTTAGTCATCACCAGAATTAAAATATTTTGTGGTTAGTACGCTAACGTCATTAGGCTTACTGCTCACTTCATGTGTAAAAAATAGGAACATTGCAAATGTAATATATGTGTCACGAAATACCCCAGGTGCTCATGTCACGAATTACCTCAGCGTCATTTGTCATTTTTCGATTTAAATAACATCCGTATAAGATAAAAGTGCATTCATTTTGTGTTCCACATATATGTTCATAACTATCTGGAGAACAAGTTTTACATATGGCACGGTATTTTCAACTGATGAATTCGTGGTAAAAACAAAAAATCGAAAATCTCAAAATTTTACTTTTACGACACAAAAACACTTTAAGTCACTAAAAACGTATCATAGCATAGGCGCGTGTCAAACTTTGTAGCAAAACCTAGATGGCCACTAGTGCCACTTACGTTAATTTTTTCAGATTTTTCCTGGCACATAGATTCAGGTGACGCTTATTTCAAATTTTTCCCGTTGTCACGAATTGCCCCGGTCTCCTTTACTGGGTCATCTTGACGTGATTCATTCTCTGATTCATTAGCTTAATTTCTACTGAGAATTACAACAGCTTTTACAGAATTAAAAAGAAAATTCGTTATCTTACGTCTTAGAAATTATACAAATTTAAAGTCATTCTGAAATTGCAATAAGGTAGAAAGTTCTTTTTCTCCATCAGGGAATTCTGAAAAAAATTGAGCAATATTTGTGGGAAAATTGTACCCTGTATAAAATTCTTTTTCTCTAGTCATATAATTTCTAGAATTGGAAATGGAAACATATACATTTGAAATGTGTCTCGTTTGGCGAAGGATTGAACGAATCGGATTAAGGGTAAAGCAGATGTAGAGAGGGTGGCTTGGGCTTTAGGGGTCGTCTTCGTCAATCCTTGAGCTCGGTCGACTTGATTCAAGTCAAGTCGAAACCAACGACAACCCGACCCTCTTCTAACTGTGACGTCATCTGGCGGGTAGCCAAGATGAGACGCTCAATGAAACTGTTGGAAGAGCCAAGGCGGTGCCGGGGTGGTTTACGACGCTATTCTGCTGCGTGCACACATCCAAAACTCTCGAGGACATCGACCTTGAAGAGAAGAGATAAAGTCCTCACGATAAATACTATAATAAAGTGACGATAAGAATGAAAAAATGGAGAGAAGAAAACTTATCGATGCAAGTCTCTTTTCCGGTCTCATTGATTTCTCGAAAGCGTCCAATTGCGATCAGTCCTAGTTTAATTGAAATCTTCAATCTGATCACGTGCGACGATGTATTTTGTTAGAGTAGCTCGAGTTACTAGCGAACACGAAATGAAATTCGCTGCCTTCTATTCAATCCTCGAAAACATATTACGAAAAGACTTGTTCGTTTTTCTTAATAAAGTCGTTTTTCTTTTCTTCTCTTTTCCCCTTTAAACATTTTCTTTAGAACGAAAAAGAAAACTTAGAATTTCATTTTATTGATCGTGTATATATGCCGTAAAAATGAAAATGTTTTTCGGGCTGTTGGTTAACATGAGCTCTCAATATTTCAATATACATTTCCCATGATCAATCAAAAGGTTAGCGAGCCATAATCGCTGGAAAACGCTTCATCAATCTTTGTATTCTTATTCCTTACTCTGTTGATACTTTAAAACAAATTGTGTCTTTCAGGTTTGTGTGATATAAAGTAGAATAGGTAGAAGGAAATTTATATAACACAAATTTAGGAAGATTTATGAAAATAATTTAGGGTTAAATAAATATTCCCACTCATCACTTCTTCAAAGATTGACCCTAATCTTAAATTCTCTCTACATCAAAAACACTCTTATAGACTGCAGAGAATCTGCATTTTTGCTTCAATATTCACAAAAGCACTTCTACAGATCCTTGAACTGTTTCCGCAGCAATTCCATGCAATGCACTTATGGAACTGGTTGTATCCTAGTTCATCTAAAAGGGGTTTGACCCAGAGTCGTGTAAGCTGCATAATAAACTCTTTGAAGCTGCGATATCGACTGTGTGCTATAGAATGTATGTTGTTTATACATCATCCATAGATGCCTGTCACATTAATCTAAAATGCATGTTTTAAGGAAGATGGGTTCGTTTCGTTGGGATGATAAAAAAGGGAGAGGAGAAGGAGAATTTAAAGTAAGGAATTCGAGACACCCGGTTTTCAGTTAACGAAAGGTAACATAGCAGGTGCTTTCCTGTTACGAGGATAATCTGGGTCAGGCTTGGCTTAAAATATTCATAAAGCCGCACGCGAGATCTACATATGGTAGCGGTTCGATTTGCATTAGAAATGCGCTGACTGAGGTGTGTCAAGTCACTCGAGAATGTGTCAGAAGGTGCTTGTCATCCCACCAACAATCTCTCAAGACCTTGACAAAGTTCTCACGCTTTCTGCAGATGAGACTCCTTCAGAGTTAAATGATTGGTTATTCAACTCAAGAGCTCAGCTAAAGACAGAGAGACAGGAAGAGGAAAGTGGAATGAATCATGAACTGGATGATCTTCTTACTAAAAATCATTCTCAGGGATGCCTTTTTTATTATTGAAGGTAATGTTCCTCCAGAGAGTACCAAACAGGGAGTGAATTTGTCTCGAGAAAAGGGAGTTTGAAAAAGAAGTTGGAAAATGGAGTTTGTAACTTTTTTGTACTTTTCAAAGGAGTATAACAAAACCAGTTTAAAACACTCTTTTGGTGTAATTAGAATATGTATTAAATTATTATCTAATAATGAGATATCAGATTCATCTTCTGATAATTAATTATGTTAAAAAGTCAGGTTTCTTGTAAAAACTTTAGAAACCGTCGGACTTGATTAACTTTCCTTTTCGCAAAAAGTGAAGAATTATAAGCATTAGAGATTGATGGAAGAGATTCTGAGTCATAATGAATGTTCAGAAGTAATGGCAGAGTGAAGAAAATGACGAAAAGGCGAACTCTATAGTCTCTCAATTCCCAAATACTTCTTCTAATATCTACTCTCGAAAGTTCAGAAGCAGAATGAGGTCGTTGTTTGAAATTGAGATCATTATTTAGAGTTTGAGGGCATACTCATCTGATTTGCCTTGGATTTATATTTTTAAAATACCTTTAGTTAAGATTCTGTTTCTCATTCAATACAACTTTATTCATCAATAGATGAGGAATATATATTATTGCTCATCTATTCAGATCAGATTTAATAGATATTATGGTTGTTCATTGGCTCTTTTAAGACATTTTATGTAATTAGTTTTCTTTCCTCCTTCTCGGTAGATCAATAGACCGATTAGTATTAGAAGTCCTAAAATATCTTTCTGACGTAAACCTTTACGTGATTTTCCGATAATGAAGAAATAGGTAACAAAAAACATATCAGATCTGTCTGCGTAAATATACTCGAAATGAAGTTTATGAATCCGAAGCAAAAGTAATATTTCATGTCCTCTCCGTTGATCATTATTATTTCAAGTTCTCACAACGTTTCAATGTGTCTTACGTTGTGTATTCATAAAGTATTAAAGGGGAGTTTCGCTGACGTTCATCAACGTGGACAGTCACTGCTCTATATTGCGTGATATATATGCCAAAAGTTCACTCTGGATGAAACTTATTTCAAATCTCCATATTAAGTTAATATAATAGTGTGAATGGAAAAAATTATGAAGTTTAATTAACAAGTTTCAGAGGCAGATAGAAGTTCCTAATTAACTTTAAACAATTTTCCTACCGTTTTTTATATTTTATTTTATATCGTTTTATTATCTATAGAGTAAATTTGTGTTTCATTTTAAAAATATTAAATTTAGAGTATTTATATTGTAGATGGTTCGAAGAAGAAAAAAAATTACAAATGGATTTTTCACTGACACTATAATCCGTTTTTTTTATACTTTCAGAGTAGATTCCTTCACCATAGTATATGAACTGTAATAACTTCAATATCAAAAGTCCTTGTCTCTTTATCCTTGATTTTTATCGACACTATTTTTCCTACGATGATAGAACTTCCTCTTCATTCTGGGTCTAAAAAATGCCCATCTCATCGTTTTCATCACCTAAGGGAATTTCATGCTGATCCACCATCAGCACAAAACAAGGATGGTTCTTTCTCATAGTCGCGAAAGAAGAAGTACAAAATCCTTGCATGATCCATTGGGAATTTCTCGAGGTTTATGAAACTTTTAGAACAAATAGGGAAGCTTAATGGATAGCTTCCTCTTCAACAAAATGCCCATCATCCTTTGTAGCTCTCGTTATTCTCGGTAAACATTTACCTCATTTTTTTCTTGTTTCTTCACACACACACACACACACACATATATTTTGTTTTTTGACGAAGGGACGAAACCTTTGAAAATCCTATCTTGACGTGTCGAGGGTGGCAGCATCTTTTAAAAGAAGGGTTGACACCTTCTTTATTCTTAGGCCTGGAAGTGAGCAAAGAAGGGTTGTGTTGGCAAAACGTGGAAACCTGTTTGCTTTGTCGAGAAATTCGCGTGCTTGGGTGGGTGAATTGGCTGCTTTGTTGACTTGAGAAATCGAGGAATGACAATCACCGCCTCACCCTCGTCGCACTTTGATGGACAGGGAAGCTCTATTCTAGTAACCTTGAACGCAAACGACAGGCTTATATAAGCCACCCCATTTCTGTGAATTTACCTGCCCAAATGTCAATAAAGATACTAAAGATAGGATTTTAGTTGAGGAGTATACGAATCTCGTGATTAGTGTTCACTGTACATATATTGCAATTACCTGCTTTGAGAAAAGGGACAGCCATCTAAGGTGTTAGATATAGCTTTGAATAAAATGAATATGATCTCATACAGCCGAATATTTACCGAATATCTAGATGTTAAAGCTTAAACAAATATAAACATCTAATTTTCTCAGTCTGCAACTTAGTAATTGTAAAAATGTACATATATTTCATAATTGTATATCGATTGATTCATAACTGTCATGATTTCAAAAGCGTATTTAACATAGCAAGAAGTGAAAATAACCTTGAGACTCATGCACTTTAATAATTATCATCAATTTTCAGAGAGGAGAGAGAGTTTAGAATCTTACTGTGATAAAGAAAAGAGAGATCGGATCAACCAATCGCTTTCAGTTGATCAATATAGAGGTTGATTATGAACCAAACTTGTTTGTTGTTTTATTTTTGATTGAAACACGTCTAATTTTCTAAGTAACGACTAGTTTCTAAATAAGAACAATATGCAGAAGAAAATCAAATGGAATGTATAATGTAGTATGAGAAGGAAGGGAATACAAATATTGTCAACGTCATGACTGTGCTTCATGTATCATAATAGTAAATTCACGCTTTTCCCTCTCTCCCATTATTACTATTTTCATTGTTAGTAATTGTCATCGCGCTACAGACCTTGGCATATTTTCTTCAAATATTCACTATCTCTATTGGTTTCCAATACAACAAAATCAAACATACTAAAAAAAGAGCATATTTATAGAACAAAGTATTCTTTCTATGAAAGCCGAAAGAGTAATAAATTATTCGTAATTAAAATGTGGATTCTCTTTTAATCAGTCTTCAAAACAAATGAATAATATATATATATATATATATTTAAAAAAAATATATATATAAATATATAAATAATATAGATAGATAGATAGATAGATAGATAGATAGATAAATGCAGACATCTAGAAAAAGTGCATTTTCTTAAAATGTATAAAAAATAGAGCAAAATAGTTTTAAATATTTGAAAAAATGACTTGATCTTTTGATTTGAGGTTTACACTCGACTTTTCCCTAATATATTGTTTGGTGTAGTCTGCTTGATAAACGGTGCCTATGTAGACTTTAACAAACGCAACGTCTGTCGTGACAAATGGTCACGTAAGTAAATAGTACGTGAGCGTAGAAATCGTTGTGTCGACCACTTGATTGATGCGCGGTTCACAAGTAGATACGTATGCGCATACGTCAGACACCACTAGTGGCAGAAAATGCTCTCCAGTAGATGCGTCCTTGCTCGAGTCAGACATCAGTGACGATCGTTTAGCTCAGTTCACACCATTAATAATTCATTTTCAGTGTTCAAACATTTTGATAATTCGTTCAAATAAAATCAACTTATAATACTAGCATTTCCATTAAAAGCACTTTATTCATTAACTTAAGATAAATGATAAAATAAAAATTAACATAAAAACAATCAAAATTAAATTAAAATAAATTTAAGTATCTAACAATATTACAATTTAAAATATCCAGTGGTTCGACTAAAAATGGATGTAATTAAGCCTTCTTTAATATAAATAAACTGTGGAGTTACAATTTCTGTAAACATATGGGTCGTTGGATTTAATTTCTCCGGATTAATTTTTCTTGATTTTATGTTAATATTTAACAGGGTGTCTAGTGTGCGGGAATTTATAAGGAAATAATCAATTTGTTCTTTTTATTTTTGTAACTTAATTTAATTATTAAGCTCTTATTAAAATGGTAATTAAAAATAGTATTGAATAATAATTTTGTTAATTGGTTTATGAGAATTGAATAATTGACGTGTTGAAGTGATTGGTACATCTTCAGTTTTGAGATTTTAACGTTTATTTTAAAAAATGACATATCTTACAGGTTACTGATAAGAATTTACCGAAAACTTTGACGGATAAAGGAGGATTGCAGAAGATTTTTAAAGATTTAAAGAAACTTCAGGAAATTTTAGGATGTTGTGAGGTACTTTAAATAATATTTCAATATTGCTTTGACTTTAATGTAAAAAAAATAAAAACCATTTTCAAAATTTCAAATCTAGATACAGGCTAAAAAGTATGGAGAATTATTATGTTAGAGAAAAAAGTGATCAGCTTTATCATCGATGAATTTCTCTTTAGATAGGATTATTTTTAATTTTTCAGGGGTGGAAAAAGACCCAATAATTTGATGAAAAGAATGCGCTATTTAATAGAAAGATATAAGGATTACGAGCTTGTTTCTTCGCGAGTTTTGGAAAATGACCCAGAATCTAACATTGTAATAACAAGACCTTATCACCCCTCTTATTCGCTGAATTGAGAACTTCTCGCTCTTTCGAATCTTTCTCAGTGCAGCTCTCTAAGTCTAAACGATCCTCTTTACTGAAAATCCCCTTTTTTCCCATATAATTTTTCCCCTATCTTCTTTTTACGATCGGAGATATTTTCTTCGAATCATTTACCATAATTTGTAATTATTAAATAAACCCTCCACAAGCTCTCTCCCTATTTCATTTTATAAGAGAACGAATAACAATAATTTTTAATAATAACAATTGTCCAAAAATCTTGTTTGAATTGACATATTTATTATATTATTCGATTTCGACTTTATACGCGGAATAATATCTATAGCTTTAGTTTTCCTCGTGTTTCCTAATGCATACATTGAAACTAATCATTTTTCATTTAGGGTAATTAAACCTATTTCAATTCTCGGTAATTGATTCCTGAAAATACGAGCTGGTTGCTGAAATTGTAATTAGAGAATTTCCACAATTTGTATTCCTCGCGCTGACATTCTACGTGAACTGATACGAAATTTTACATTAATTCTCTTGAATTATATCTTTCGATTTGTATGTCGAAATATTATCATTGGAAAATATTAGATTACAAAAATGATTAATAATTAAATTGTTCAATATTTGGTAATGTTTCAAAATGAGCATAAATGTGGGATTAAATTGTTTTTAATTGAATTTCGGCATTATCATTTTATCAGAATTTTTCATTTCTGTTTTGCAACAAGTAGAAGAGAATACGTGCAAACTAAAAGAAGCGAAGGTTGAATTTTTGTTGTTCAATTAGCTTGCTGAAGTGAATGAAAGATAAATCGTATTTTAATTATATAGGATTTTGTTGATAAAACTGTGTTGCATTTTTTATTTGCATAGGTACCATTGAAATTAAATTTTATGGCTTCTGGGTTTGATTAAAAGTTTCCACATATATGTAACTGGTATACATATACAATGAAAAGAGTAATTAATTTTGAGTTTAAATTATATTTTTTTAACAGTTAAAGTCAAATGCGAAGTTTATGTTCCCATTTACACAAAAATAAATATTTGACTTGCTATTTCAATTTGACACATTTTGTTCAAATAAAATTAATATGAGCTGGTGACTTTTATTTAATATTATTGATTCGGTGTTTACAAAGTAATTTATTTGTCTGTCACGGACTACAGAGAGCGAATGCAAGTTTTAAAATTATCGATTATTGCAGAACTGGACGGTATTTTCTGAATTTAGCCTTTACCAAGCCGGAATTTCCTGGCATAATTCAGTAATCCTTTTAACGATTTTCATTTAGCAGATTTGCTTGCTTCAAACCTATTTCGTTTTATTTTCTGTCCTGCTACTTTATATCATTATAAATATAATTCAATTTCTTTATGATACCTTGCCCTATTTTCAGAAATCTACTAATAATAATTATACCCTCTTTTTTCATTTTTTTTTTTTTTTTTCAAGATATTCATAAAAGACAATTTTCAACAAATTGCATTTTTTGGAATTTAAGAAAATCCGAAAATTGGCCTTGATTTTAATTTTGATACGGGAAGTGGATTTCCGGTTTGAAAAAACTTTTCCGAATAATTAATCTAAATATTTTTATTTGACACTTGCAACTTTTGTTAAATCTCTTGAAATTTTATGATAAATCGTCAGGGGGTTTCAATCACTTTTTGGATCTTTTATTTAGCTTTTGAATCTCCTTATCACTATACTGAAACCGCAAAAATTTTCCCGACGAGAACCAGGGAATAAATCGCGCCGTTAATCGCCTGTCGTTTATCTAGAAGTCCGACGATCTTCTGTTGTTGACGGGTATTAAAGATTTATTGAAAATTCTCGTTAACCTTGTAGATTTCAGGTGCGAGGAATAAGAAAAAAATAAGTGAATGAACGAGGAGAAAAGAAATTAAGAAAATGAGAGGTTTCTGCTGACACCGTTTTTCATTAATTCGATAACATAAATTCCTATTAATATCTTACTAGCTTGAAAATCCTGCTAAGCACTTTTATTCTTTTCTTTATTCACTACGACCCTTTATTAGTTCGTGTTCTTGGCTTTTCTCCTTTTTGCTCTTTTTTTCTGGTGGACATCCATTATTGATTATGAATTTTCAGGACAAACAGATCCATTTGCTCCTGTGTGCAATTGTGTAGCCGCAGCGCTTGAAATTTGTTTCTTGTTTTCGCGAGAAGTTCGACTTTTCTCTAACTGTATTTTTCCAGTTGAGATCATCTTGAGAAAAAGTATAAAGGGATGAAATAAGTCGTAAACTGAAATATTGCCTTTCAGATAAGCATTTATATAATCTATTAGTTATATTTATAAATTTTATTTTAAAAAAAGGAACTTATAAACAGAAATAATAATTAGCAGAAATTATAAACAATTTTCTCCAAGAAAACGGATTTTATATAAGCAATCAAAGTTTTTCTTTGATGTATGTAAATATGTTTAATTATGAAGCGGCGAGACTTTAATAAGGAAACTATTTTTTTAATGGAAGTACATAAATAATATTGAAGAAATAATTTTAATTGCAAGTGTCAATAATAACGAATTGCTTAATAATGAATGATGAGCAATAATTATCGTTAACTGAAAATAGTTAGGAACGGGAGATTGGAAAATGTGGTCGATAGTTCAATGAAAGAAATAAAAAAGGAAAAATTAATGGTCTTTACGAGTAGGAAATATATAAATTTGATTCAAAGCGGAATATTGAATTAAAACTGCGTTTAGAGTCGTAAACAAATTGTTTTTAGTGGTAAATAACATTTCCAATAAACTCAATTGTTTCCCTATCGACTTTATCAAGATTGCTAATTCGAATGAAATGTCATCTATGCTTTACTCGTATTTCTGATTATAACTAATGAATGACAGCCCAATTTTCGTAATAGACAAGTGCACCACATTTTATCGTGATATTCAATTTCATTGGTATGGAAGAGCTAAACAAAAAACTAGCTGTGAAGTTGTATCAACTTTTGTGTTCATTCAATGAGCACTTTGCTTCCTGTAAGCAAATATGATTTGCTTCCTCATAGAGGAAGCATTAATTATTCTTTACATCAACATTAAATTTTTATTATTT
>CAJFCO010000128.1:473718-536154 GCA_904066015.1 Synergus gifuensis | reverse complement strand
CTGTCGAGCATACGCAAATGTGTACCTAACAAAAAGAAGTGGTCACAAGCATCGGTGGCATCCTCGAATAATATTGAATAAGATGAAGAGATAAAGGGTAAACAAGAGATTTGCGGAGTGTTGTTACAAGGTTTACTAAGTTGCCTCGTGGAATTCATAGAACTAATTTGCATAAGTAATTAGAAAATAAAAGCTTACAGTTGAGGACGACATGTTGGCTTAATATGCTTCATCCCAACTTAAGAACAGATGTACTGATAGGGATTTTTGTTAGTTGATATTAAACCCATCTTAATAGAAGGTTCTTTTTAATAGAAAATTTAAGATACGGATTAAAGGATTTTTTGTACATTGAATCAGCATTAAGAAAGCTAGGAGAGCATATCAGAGGAGAAATAGAGGAGTTGTAAAGTTAGGTTGGAAGCACGAATGCTTTTGGTCTCCCTCATGTATGGATATCGAGTTAGAAGTAGGTACTCGAAGTTCGAACCAGCCACCAAGGCTGAGAAGAGACCGTTGGTACGTGGAGCGGGAAATTGATGCACTAGGTACGTAAAGATCGAAGTGCCGCGTGGAGAACACTGCTACCCTGTTACCTTTTACCTATCCCTTTCAATCCCCCTCACATCTCCCCTCTTCCCGTGAAAATGAAGCACGCGCTGCAAGAACACGTCCTAACCACCATGAAATGTCCTCGACGCTAATATAATAATGGCAGATCGCTTCAAGACATGCTCGGCAAAATGTTGTTCAAGCGAAAATTCATTTTTTTTACAAAAAGATTCTTCCAGATATTCTCTTAATAAATAGCAGAAGCAATCAATTTTTTCAGACAGAAACAATCTGCTGTGAAATAGAGTCAGAATCATTTCTTTAATCATCAGTTAATGATTTCTTCTACACGAGAAAAACTGCTATGGTTGTGACAACCACAGAAATAGTAAAATATGGTACAACTATTATTAAATAGTTGCCACGACTATTTCATAATAGTTTCCTCAACCACATATATGGTTCTGTTGATCAAAATTGTGTTTACAAATTAGTGGTATCATAGTTTACTATTTCTGTGATTGTTAGAACCATAGAATTTTTTTCGTGTATATCTTATCTGTTCTCTCAACACTCTTATTCCTAATTCTAAAAATCTTGAACCTACTTTCACCAGATATAATATCATCTTTGTATATTTCATGAAAGTAATGTTTTGGAATATTTTCTCATCTTCTCTTATATACTTCCACTAAACTCTTCTACTTAACCGTTTGTTTGGAAGGCTTTTGGTGTGCTCGTGTGTTTTAAAGTGGCGCAGCCTTTTTCTAGCGATGTCTGATGAATAGTAAAGCGGTTTATATCAGTCGTTGCTGAAGTTGGAACAAACAAATTGTCTCGCTTGTATTGAGATACACGGAAATTACAATCTTGCTACAAAACAATAAATATACCAGCATCGAAAGATATAAATTGCATGGTATCATGAATAAAGATCCAGGGTCGTATCGTACCGGAATACGGGATTATATACATATTATAGATTGAAATTAGTTATATTTTAATTATTTTTATTGTTTTTATTATTTTTATTTGAATAATCCTAATAACAAATTATTTAATATAGTAATTATTATTCTTATATCTACTGATCGAACCGGTCTCTAATTACTACGGTACGTCCCTGCGAGGGGTAGTTTTTACTTTTGCTGATCCTAATAAACGTGTATTTTCACCTTTTTAAGACCCGGAAAACACGGAAGCGGCGGATCTGCAGAGGAAACTGGAGATGCTGAATAACACGATGGATCAGGAGGCAAGAGCGGAACAGGCACGTCGACAGATATTATACAATGCAGGCCATTGTAAGTACTTGTCATCTTAATTCCTAAATAGCTACTATTCCTTTTGTCATTCCTCTTCACTTCAGGTGCTGAACGATTGCTCTCATTTTGATTACTCATGCATTAATCTAAGTATCCTCTTTAAATTCTTGTCTTTCTTAGAGTAACTTCCTCTGGTGAATCTTTAATTCCTCCACTTCAGCCTCTTATATTATTTTAGGCCCTTCAAATAAATATTTTTTTAATTTTAAGGTAAATAAATTTGATTACATCAAGTTTGGAAAAATTTTCAAGAATTTAAGGAAGTTGAACCCAAGTGTTAAGCCCAAAATTTCATTCTCCATTTTACTCAACGAAAATTATGGATAAATATTTTTTCGCTCTGTAGCGCTAATCTTTTTTCAAATATAAGACTGCATACAGAGCGAAAAAATATTTAATTTCGATACTTTTTGCATAAAACGAAGAATTCAAAATCTAACTTCAAAATTGAATATTTTCATTGCACTTAAAAAATATTTGTATTAGATATTTTCTCGCTCTGTACGCATAATTATAGTTAAAAATTAATTAATTCTACAGAGGAAAAAAATTCCAAATTTAATATTTGTTGAGTAAAATGAAGAAATCGAATTTTTAGATTAGAACACCCTTAACGAAATTTCATAGGATTTTAAGTGATTTCGTTCGTAAAAGACCTAAAGAAAACTTGTACGGATTTAAAATTCCTTATTTGTAGAGACTGTACAGATGTTATTTTGGATTAAATTTTTGAAATTGTTGTAAAACATTTTTAATATCATCATCTGTCGCCATCTTCTAGAACTTCTTGAAAGTTCCCAAGACTTGAAGAAGTTGGTTGTACCGGTATCGATTGGGTATTGCACTTTATATGTATACTCAAGTAGCAATGTTTCTTCACTTTACAGAAACTAAGTTTCACCTCTTGATTTCGAATGGCACAGGCGGCTGGCAATTTAGATTGCCAAAGTCGAAATTACTTTTTAAAGTACCTAAATTAAAAACTTTAACAGCCTTGCATATTTCGCGAAACAAAATTATTTTCTGGAAACTAAGATTATGTACAAAAACTAAGATTTCAGAATTTCTAATTCAATTTTGATTTTCAGCGGGGTATTCGGAGGATTCGGATTACACGTCAGATTTGAACTACCCGGTGTGTGGACAAGGTGCAAACAGTTCCGCATCGCAATTTCGAACCGCAGCCAATCAACTAGCAACGCCTCAACGATCGCTCGAAACATCCAGAGAGAACAGCTATGAGAGAGATGATCATCAGGTATCTAAACGTAAAGCTAAACAATCGAATAGAGGATCAAGTTTCTAGAAAAACTGTTTTTCAAATATAAAAGACGTTTTTCATTTATAATTTCAATTATCTTAAGTCTCTAAACTTCTCACCATAAGAAATTAATTCTTTTATCCATGTTATTATATTTAAAAATATATTTTGTTATTTGATGGTATAATAAAAAATAAATTTTGGTCTAGATTCCAGGAACTGTGAGCGGCAGACTGGCTCCAGGTAGTTATAGTGGATATAGTAGAGGTCATAGTCCGCGGTACGATGAACCTTATCCTGAAGAAGGTCCTCTTCAAAGGTATTCTACACAACAAATCGCAGAGTCTTCCGAGCCACTATTTTACAATAGCAGACCAAGACATTACAAGGAATATAGGTAAAAATAAAAATGATAAATACGAAAGATCAATAATTCTAATAAAACTTAACAAAATCTTGTTGAAAAGCATTCTAATATTCTAAGAATTTTATATTGACACTTGACGCAATACAAGTCCGATTACGTGAATAATATAAAAGATTTTAGTCTCTCCACTTTGGTGGTGTAGAAAAGACATATAAAATGGATATAGTAGAGGTAAAAAGATTTTTAAAACAAAGACCCGCTGAATTTTTAAAAAATAGAAAGCTCATAATCTTAAATTCTAACACTGAGAGAAAATGGTATCATTTTTTTGTGATTCAGACGAAGGAAGCACACGTGGGATTACGAGGACAGGTACGACAAGAATACACGGGAGTCTCGTGAGAAATTCTGTGTTCTTTTGCAATGCAATGTCATTTCATACTTCTTGTCTTATCATAGTTTTCAACCCGTTATGAACCATTAGAAATTATTAGAGCGACGTTCTATTACCATTAATATTACCATTATCATGAGCATTCTCTAGGCAAAGTAAAGGAATTTTTTTAAACACAAAAAATTTTAGAATGAAATTTTACAAAAAATTCTTTTCGATATTTCATAATAATAAACAAATTTTAATGATTGAAAGAAATCATTATCTATCGATTTAACAAATGTAAATTTAATCATTTATAATGAGCAAAATCATAGCTTTGAAACGAAATATTTCAAACTCATTTGTTTTTAGAAAATTTCTCATAAAATTGAATTACTGTGAATTACTTTTCAGTCAGGATGGTTGGTACAGCGAAGGCTGCTATTACGATTATCATGGAACGAGAAACGACGAGTCGAGGATTTATAGTGACACAGAGTATTATCCTAGCACAACTACAAGCTCGTCTTCGAGAAGGAAAGGTAATGCTTTCAAAAATATTACTTGTAATATTACGAAGTGACCATTTAAAAAAACATATTTCTGTTATTAATAACCAAAAAACAAATATCTTTCAAGTAAAATACATTTAGAGGTGTAAAAGAAGTGGAAAATAATTGAAAGCCTTACTATTGACATATTGTTATTCTATCATTTTTGAGTTTTATTTTGTTAATAGCAATGTTATATGTACGCGCGCTAGAGCACAAAAAAAAAATGTAAGTTTGACAATTTTTTGGGGGTGGAAGGGAAGGTGATAAAAAAATAGTACTTGGGGTAGTTATTGAGTATATATTTATGTATATTACAAAAAATCTTCTTATTTAAATTTTCTTATTTTAGAAGGTTTAAAGCATCTTTTAAGACAATAAAAAAAATTGATTTTTTGAAAATTTTACAGTGGTGTTACCCCTTAATCTAGATAAATTTTTTGTCTAATTTAAGTTCATATTTTTAATATGTAACAAATTTAAGGTTTCTTTTTTACTGGGATATTTCCAACCCATCAACATGTTAGAGTATTAAATCATCCAGTGAAATACACATGATTTTTGAGGTTGATTATAATATAGTAGTTATATTGATTACATTATCTTTATGTTACAGGTCCTTATAGAAGACCCTCCTTGGAAAGGCAAACGACTTTGTACGATGATCATTCCTATTACGATAGCTACGTAGGGGATGGAAGGGTTGGAAAAATGAGTGCCACTTACCCAGAATGTCAAACGGACATGGGTTATAATAAATGCTATGATAATATTACGGGATATATGTTTCAAAATGAAAGGTAAATTGATTCTACACTAATGATTAGCCAATTAAATCACCAAAGTATCTTACATTATAGCGTAATATATTTTTTTCAGGTATGGACAAGATGATGAAGACAGACAATGGGATAGTGGAGGGAAGTGGCTCTCAGGATCCAGTACACATTATGAAAATAAGAGAAATAGAAAAACGCTTCCACAGAGGCCTGCATCTAGTATTGGTATTCACAGGCCTGATTACAGACCCACTGTTACTAGGCAACGTAGCTACGAGTCCGAAGAACTCGATTATAGGTACTGGTATTTAAAGACAACAAAAAATAAGGCTAAGCCACTTTTAAAAGTAGATTCCTGTTACCAAAATTTCCCTGTTACTCCAAAGTGGTGTGAATTAGCACGGACAAAAACAATAGGAAGTTATCGAGTGTTGGTAAATGTCGGTAACAGGAAGTACTAAGAAACCTTGGCTGTGTATATTGATTTGAAGAAGGTTTTAAAGTAAAAGAATCTAATGAACAATCCTTTTTAATTTCAGCAGCCAAAGTGCCCGCCACCGAAAAATGTTGCAGCGTTCCTTTTCACGCCAAGAAGGAACTGGTAAAAAACTACCCCCAACCCCTTCTAAGCCGAGTAGCGTAATTCTTGGTCGTAAGCCTGCCTCCTCTCTTCCCACGACCCTTGGAAGACAACTGCCACGAACGAGAACTCCTTCTGAGGAAAGTTACTATAGGTCCGAGTACAACGAGGATTATAATCATGCTTACCGTAGTGAAGACAACCTTCAACAGGACACCTACACGGAAAGCGTTTATCCTGATCAGATCTATAATCAATCGCATATCACTGGATCAGTGCCGGATAATCAGTACGTACCTGATCATTTCGTTCCTCAAGTAGCGGATCAGTATAGCCAAAGTTACGAGAACCCTCCGACACAGGACCTCTACAACCAAGGACAACAACCATACGCACAGAACTCGTACAAGGATGATTATCAGCCCTTCGTAGACACGAATTCACAAATTTATCAGGAGCCTTATCAAGAGACAACATATCCAAAAATTAGTGCAGCTAACGATCAGTACGGAAAAACACAAGAGAACTATCAGTCCATGGACTATGACCAAAACATTCAACCCTTATCAACTCAACTCCTAACTTCGCAATCCCTTCTAACATCGCAGTCAATTCTAACATCGCAATCAATCCTAACATCGCAATCACATGTAACAACGCAATCACATATAACTCAACTTCATCTACCAACTCAGCCACAAGTAACCACCCAGTGTCAACAAGACTACAAACTAGATTCTTTTACAGAGATGTATACAGATTATACTACACCTGTATCGACAAGTCTCTATGATCAGAATAACGTCTCAACTTACGAGCCTTATAAGCAGAGTTTATACGATAATAAATACGATGTTGTTACCTCCGACGCTTATCATGAGACCTATCCGGAATCCTACGACCAACCTGCTGCTTTGGTTCCTGAAGATGATGGTTACACTGACTCTTACGGTACTCAAGAGACTTATCGAGACTCCTACGAGAAACAGGATTATCAAGAGTACATTCCTTACAGCAAGGGGGAAGACACGACTGATTACAAGAATGAATATCAGAGTCAGTTTCAAGATCAGGATCAATTCCAAAATCAGGATCAGTATCAGAATCAGGATCAGTTCAAAAATCAGGATCAATACCAGACTCAGGATCAATATCAGGATCAGAATCAGGATCAGTACCAGAATCAGGATCAGTACCAGGATCAGGATCAATACCAAAAGCAGAATCAGTATCGAGATCAGAATGAGTATCAAGATCAAGATCAGTATCCGTACCAAGAACAGTATGATGAATCCTATCAAGATTCATACCAGGGATCTTTTGAGGAATACAATAAAGATCCAGCTAGCAATGATCAGAGGAGGAAAAGCGAAGTGCCTGAATTGTCTGTCACTACGCCTAGAGGTCAGACAAGAACTAATGGTTATCCTTCCAGCGAGTCTGAGTATTTCTACCCGTGTCAAGAAAAGCCAGAGATTTCTTCAACCGGAGCAGCAAGGAGGAGAAAACTTGGGAAGCGAGATACGAGCCCCTTGTTCCAACAGAATACTGATTCTCTAGAATCGAGAGATGACGAACTTAAGGATTCTTTCGAAACTGCTGTCAGTTCTGTAAGCAGTAGTCAACCGAGGAAAGCTTATTCTGAATACTCAACTGCTGGTGAATCTAGTCCTGCTCCAGCAACATTAGTTGAATCTCCACCAGATTCCGCTCAAGTTTCGAGTATGATGAATCATGTTACTAATCATATTATCGCTGTTAGTACTGCAGCCTCTATTCATCCCACAAGCAGCACGAATGGGAAACGTCTTTCTAGAACTGATTCGTATCAAGAGGATATAATCGAGGATGAGTATCCGGAAATTATTTCACATGAACCACAGAGGAAGGATTCGCAGATGTCTCATCAGAGCCAAATTAGCCAACATTCGTCTCAACAGTCGCAGAAACCAAAGCTTACGAGAGGAGAGTCGTATGTTTCTGATCATTATTCTGATCATTATTCTGAAGATGGGTACACGGACAGAAGAGATTCTTATGCACAACAAAGGAAGGATTCGTATTCCTCGACTACTCAAGAAGGTTTTAAACCTCCTCTTCAAAGGACTGATTCTTATCAAAGCAGGGAACTTAGTGGAGGTAGAGGTAGTGCTTATGGACAGAATTTCACGACTCCTCAACCGATTTCAAGGGCTGAGAGCTACAAAAGAGGATATTTTAAGGATCAAGACTCAATAGATAAGCCAGAAATTTCGTTGAGCAATGCTGTTAATGGAGATTATAAAATGAGGGATGAGACTTTGGAAAGGTGCGTTTTTCTTTTTTAAATTTAAACTTTTTAAATTTAAACTTCTTTTTTAAATTTAAACTTCATCTAAATCAATCCAAGCTCTCAATTAGAATGAATAAATACCAGGACAATGTTATTAACTATTTTTATTATCACAACTAGATATGAACGAGGTGAAGAAGCCTTGTTAAGAGCCTCTAGGGAAAACTCGTTGGTGGAACCTTACAAAGGAACTCCACCTTCTGGTAGTCCAAGAGGTAAGGGTAGTTCTTTGAATTATTATAAAGGTAAGAAAATTTTAAGTAGTTGAAAATATGTTTTATAAAGAATTATGGAAGTTATTATTCTTCTATTTTATTTGTAGGAAGTATAACAAAACAAGCCTCTTTGGATGAGAGTGTTCAAATGGACACTCCTCCAAGGAGTCCTCCTGAACCTCTTCCTGATGAAAAACTCCTGGAAATGGTGGGACCAGCTCCCATTCCCACACAACTAAAGGAAAGACCTGAAATGACAGCAAAGCAAAGGTGGATCTGGGCCTACAATAAAATCATCCTGCAGCTGAACGTGAGTACTCAATTTATTCATAAAAATAATAAGTCGAACAAGTCTCAAACTACTTTTTTTTAAAGAGGTCAACATTTTATGCGAATTGAAAAATGATCCATAAAAACTGAAGTTTTACATCAAATTTTCTATACGAATGTAATTTTTCTGCATCTATATGTAAATATAACACTCTCGCCGAATTTAGATACACGTGAAATTCATTGATTTAAAGTCACTAACAAAATGAATTCAACCAAGAGGAGTCAAGAAACTATGCGACCTTACCAAAAATGTTGTAATCTATAAAAAGGACCCGCATTTTTTTCAGGCCTTCGTAGACAGCATTGTGGATAATTACCTCCAGAATCAAGTGACACTAATTAAATTCAATTTACTCACAGATCAAAAGAGAATTTAAGTTGACACACGTTTTTCGTAAATTGGGTTAGAGTGTTAAATTCAGATCGTTGACTCTGAATCGCAGTTTTATTTTCAATTTAGACTCCACAATTTGCGCAATAATTTCCTCAAATATAAATTAGAATCTCTGAAATATTTTTCATTGTCAGCTTCATTGAATTACTTATAAAATATTTTAATTAATGTCAGTAAGCTGATAAAATATGGAAATTTAATATTCATTTAACGACTTTTCGTATAAATATTTTCCGCATAATTAAACGCGAATATCTGAAAAATTCATTAAATTTCAAAGCAGACTATTGAAAATATGGAGATGAATATGGAGATGAAGAATTTTGTGGCAAATTATAAAATTCAATGATTTAGAGCTGGATATTTCGAAAATATTCTCACTTTACTAAATCAACTTACGTTGAATAATACAATCGAATTTAATTTTTATCTATGTCAATGTAAAAGTTATTTCTAATAGATTGTAAATGAGATGTAAGAATATTTAGGGAAGTTTATACTAAGTTACATTTACAAGTTTGCAATTTCTGGTATTTGAGTTAAACTGTAGAGAATTCTTCGCCTTGAACAAAGAAATGTTGATTGGAATCGTGACTGTAGGCTAATGTCGGCTTACATGAAACATCCATTAACGTAGGCGTGTCGCCCTAGTAGATATTCAATCATACTTCTAACTACGCACCTGGTACTCGAGCCAGTCAAGTTGATGTCTGATTTTCAAACGGAATTGAGAGAAAATGGAAATTGGAGAGCGAATTCAATTAATGAGGAATCGAAAAAGAATTCCTAATTAGGAATTATAATTATATGAAAATCTGCATTTGTTTAAGAAGTTTCTACTGAAAACGGAATAAAATCTATATTCTTCAAATCAGTTTTAAGAAACTTATTTAAAAAAAAAAAAAACATCACATGATTCAAACAAAATTTGTTTGAATCAAACAAATTATCACTTTGATATGGGGTCAATCATATGTTTGTTTGATCCAAATAAATTTCTTATTTGTTTTTATTTATTTCAATTGAATAAAATTTTGTTTCATTTAAATAAATTTTTTGTTTAAATTAAATAAGTTTCTTGTTTGATAGTTGAAAAAAAAAAATAAATGAATAATTTTTTTCCAAAAAAAAAAGAAAAAAAATGAAATCGATCTATATTATAGTTTCATTTATCTAATACATACTCTATAACTAATGAAAAATTGATTTTTTCGATATTGCGAAATTCGCGTCGGAACCAGGACTCGAACGCAAGACGCGCGGGAAGAGCAGAATTAAAACTCAACACTCTACCCACTACGCCACGGAGACTGATAACTTATAGTTGAGAATCGGGTGTATTTGAATGCAAACAAGTCTTTGACACTGTCATTTTTTAATATCTCTAAAAGTTTATTTACATTATATTTTTTGTTTGAATTAAACAAATACTTTGTTTAAAATAAAAATATATACTTCGAAATATTATTTGTTTCAAATTAAACAAATCTTTTATTCAAATCAAACATATATTGACATATATATCAAACAAATTATGTATTTCAATCAATAAAGTGAATATTCTTCTTTTATTAAATTTAAATAAATGTTTTGTTAATTGAAGTAAGAAATTTATTTCGTTCAATTATCTGACTTCAAACAAATTTTTTTGTTTGATTTAAACAAACTTTTTTCTGAGTGATACATTATAGAATTAACAAAAGTTTTTTGTTGTATTCAAATGAATTTGGGTAAACCCTCGGTTAATTTAAAAAAATGTGAATTCCCTTTCGATCTTATTCTTCCGCTTCCTTCGTAAAATGAATAGAACTCTCATTCCAAGTGCAAAGACCTCAAGGATGGTCTATATAGGCCAGACTGGTTATGCTACAATCGGAAGCCCGTATGTCTGATGGCCTACGACTCGTATCACCTTCAGTGCAAGGACTTTCCTCCCGCACTCATCGTCTATCAAGTCTGCTTGACACCAAGTCTCTTATTCTTCAGTCTCTAATTAACCCTCGGCAAGAACCAATCGTGAACTTTAAATTGACATCAGAACTCAAACCTCCACAAAACAGCTTGTTCAGCTCGTTTCTATCAAAGTATCGAAATATCAGGTTTTGAGAATTTCCCATTAGTTACAATCAATCCTGAGATCTTACGAGTTTACTCGATCTTACGAAAAAACTTGGTTACTGATCGAGACGGCTTTATTGGCATAGAAAGGTCCAAAGGGGTGAAGCTTAGCGCCTCGTTGACTCGAGGGTGAGAGACTTCCACGTCCTCGTGGCCGATCTTCAGGGGGGGTCGTGTTAACTTAAGTGAAAAAACCTGCGAGAGGTCTATTTCGAAGAACCACCATCTTGTGTGGTTTGAACAAGGTAGACGACTCGGAAGCACATTGCACGACGAGTGGACGACCAAAGTGGATCAGTGAATTCATCAACTCTCTTAAAATTACCTCAAGTTTATTTATTTTTTGAGATTTGTGGTAAAAATGTTGCATCACCAAGCAGAACTTTAATTTAAACAATGTGGAATTTATTTTCTGATTATTGTTTTGTGTATTGTGCACGTTGAGGTACTTACTAAAAGTTGGCTGAAAGATTAATTGGGTTGATGAATAAACATATGTGCAACATTTTTTGGTCAAAATGAGTATTGGTCAAAATGAGTATTGGAATCTGTCTCTTGAATTTTAAAGATTGAGAAAATGAAAGACTAAATAATTCACCGGAGGCGCAAAATCCGGTGTATAAATACACCAGGTTGGCCTTCGAATATGAGTTCACACTCGATAAGCAGTGACCGGAAGAGGTAAGCCCGGATGTTGTCTATCGGTAAGATAATTCAAAGCATACTCAAAGTGTATTGCAGTGGCAAGTTAACAAGTTAAGAGAAAACTTGTCCTTAGAATAGACTACGTTACAAATCTGCCCGAACTTCTTTGATCAAGCATCTGCTAAACTTTCAATTTACAATTTTCTGCTTTCTTCATTTTAGTTTTGAAAAGAAGAATAATATAATTGAAAGAGATCGAGTGGAGTTTCGTGCAAAGTATCTTCCGTGTATTGTGTAACTTTGAGATAACTTGGAATGGAAAGCAAAGCAAGGTCGACCGAATGGGCTCTGTTGTTTCCCTTGAAAGCTGGACTTTTCGCGATGAAGACGTCCATATCTTCGAGAAGTGTGAGTCGAGAAAAGGAAAAAATCTCGAAAGAAAGATACGAGCAGCCTAGAGTTAGGATTCGAAGAGGATCTTCACTATCGGATTTGGATAAGCTGATACAGACCAAGTCAACTCTTCCTGATGTTGTAAGATCTACAGAAAAGGGATCAGAGTCTCTTCCTCATTCTCCAGCTTTTTCGAGAACAAATTTGCAATTAGGAAGTCCCCAAGTGAGGGGCAGTATTGGGGATTTGATGAATCTGAAAAAATATGGTGGATCCACTTGGAGTGTCAGGAGTGAAACTTTAATTGCCAAGGTTGTACCACTGAGTACTGTGACTCCTAAACAATGTTCACCGGTAGAAAAAGATGATGAAGATGTGGTAGACGACTTTGTGGAATACCAACGAGGCAGGGAACAATTGACTTGTGCAGAAAGAACTGTGAGACTAAGCAAGCTGATTAAAAAACAAAGGAGGCAATCCAGGGTGCTTAGTCCTCATACTCTGCTCAGGGAAATCAAGGATTCTACTCAAGGAGTAAGTTTTCGAATATTTTTGAAGCCAAAGATTTTGAAAAGGGAAGTTCAGGGTGACCACATGTCAGGGAAGTCAGGGAAATGTTAGAGAAAAAAATTTTCCAGGCAAATCAGGGAAATCTCAAGAAAATGCGAGTAGCTATCAGGGAAAATAGAAATTGATATTTATGTCAACTACGTTATTTTTTTCGTTCTACATATATTAGAATAGATAGCCTTTAACAGGTTTTAGAAGCTTTCCAAGAATTTCGAAGGATTATAAAGAATTTCCAGAAATTCTTTGGAATTTTCTGGGTTTCTAATAATTTCAAGAGATTTTCATTAACGTTAAGGAGTTTTAAGATATTTCAAAGAAATTTTAGGGAATACAAAATTCAAAGGATTTTCAGAAATTTTAATGTTCCTCTCATTTAATTTTAAAGAGGATTTCATGATATTTTTATGATGTTTCAATATTTTGTGGAATTTTAAGGAATTTCAAAAGGTTTTAAAAAATTATAAGAGTTTTTTTTACGTATTTCAATATTCCTTGTAGAATTTAAAAAAATTTAAAAATTTATTTTTGATTTTTAAAATATTTGTTTAAATCTTAACGAATTTAAAGATGTTTCTAGGAATTTCAAGAAATTTCACCGAATTTTAAGGGATTTTGAGAGTTTTTCAATAATTTAAAGAGATTTTGAAGCATTTTGAGGAATTTAAAGTTTCTTGTGGAATTTTAATATTTCAAGTTGAATTTTTACGGATTACATGAAATTTTAATAGTCTTTTAATAATTTAAAAAAAATTAGAAAAACTTTACGGGATTGCTTGGAATATTAACAAAGAAATTTCAAGGAATTTTAAGAGATTTTCAAGGTTGTCTTGAATTTTAGAGATTTTTACAAATTTTAAATTATTTAAACTGATTTTAAAGTTTGTCTTTGAATTTTAAAGGATCTTAAGAGATTTATATTTTTCGATTTATATATTTTGAAAACATATTCGCATTTTTAATACTTTTTTGTCAGGTTTTGTTTAAGAGTCAGGGAAATGTCATGGAAATTGAAAAATTGAATCTTGTGGCCACCCTGAAGTTAATAGCCTTGAAGTTATGAAATTAATTTTACCGGAAGAGTATAGAATTTTATAAACTCATATACAAATTATGATCAGTTGCAAGGGCATTTTTTGTACCATGAGATCGTTTGCTTTCAAAATTAATGATTTAATAAAAAAAATATGATAAGGCTTTCTACTAAAAAATTTTATCATCCAGTTCAGTGTCATTATGTGTGAAACAGAGGCCGGAAACTCTTTTACTTTTATTCTTTATTTATATAATGATATTTTTTACGATCATATCATATCATTTATCAAAGTTTATCAAGGTTTCATATCACTTTTCGCCATAGAATTAGATAATAAAATGTTCACGAGTTAATTTTTGATGTATTATAATTCAAGGTATTTGTTTAGAAAAATCAAAAGACTTAAAGGTTGCGCAAAATGAATATCATTTTTCTTTTACCTTCCTCGTAATATCGCCCCCGCTTCTTTTTACTTCATCAGTCTCTCTCGCAATGCAATTATCACGCACTGTAGGTCGGTATCAACGGCAATTAGTGCACGGTTGTTGTAATTTCATTTTCCAACACTGAGTTAGTATGGCGGTGTGCGTTTGAGTAATCTCAGTTTCCTGGACGTTTCTCATCATTCGAAGTGGAAAAAGGAGGAAAGATTGGGAAGGGGGATATAGTGATAGAACATCCTGGTCGAGAGGAATATTTATACCATGCATGAACCAGATTGCAGAGTACCTTCTGTGGTCCTTTCTGTATTTGTCCTTTGTATATATTGAAATTTTTGAATAAGATCCATCAACTAAATTAGAACCTCAGATTTTCATTCACTTACTTGTGATTAAAACCTTGTAGTAAAATTCTCCGTCTGCTAATTACACTCTCATCAGAGAATGTATTATTTTAATCCAGGATACATACAGAAATTTTTCGAAAAATTGATCTTCTGTTGTTTTAATAATGGAAACAACCTTACCACGAAAAGTTTGCTTCAGTGATCGTCTCAGGAGAAAATATTCAGAACACGATTTGGTACTTCTGCCATAAGTATTGAAGCTCACCGAATTTTAATGTCCTGGGTTTCTTTATATTTCCCAATGGAGTAAAACATATCTTTTCCTTGATGATGTTCTACTTCGCGAAATCTTTGAAGCGAGAAAACTAACTGTCGGTTATGGAAGGATGGAAATCACAAGAGATTTGATGAAGTATTTCACAGGGCTCACATATGGTATATTGTTTCTTACACAAGTAGTGAGTCGCTTTGTTATTTTAGGGCTTGTTAAAACTCTTAAAGGCAAAGGGATTTAATTAATTATTGGAAAACGCCATCACTTTGAACTATAAAGTGATGTTAACTATTAAATTACCTGCATCAAATCCAGACCACTTGAATTATTACACTTCAGTAGATTTAAAAAATGCATTTTTATATTTGTTTCTAGAACACTTCTATCTCATTTTTCTGGAAGAAATATGTCTTGAGAAATTCGCTTCAATGTAATAAAAAGAATTTCCAGGAAGCTTGAGATTGCACCTTTATTTTTCTTCTCTTCTTTTACTAGAAAAAGAGGTACAGCGAGACAGAGATTAAGGCACGAATTTTTACAGTTGATGATAACATGGGGAATAATTAGCTTCATGGATAAGAAGGGTCATTAGGAGAAACTCAAAAGTGTCACTAACTTTGAATGTGTACTTGTTATGGAAAATGCCTAGAAAAAATTGTAAGTCTTGGTTAATTGTTTTGAATATGGTAATAATAATTATTATTTATAGTCTTTATAAATCTCTGGGAATTGTGAAACAAAATTCGATGATCTGTGAATAATGAATTTTTATCTGTTTCAAATCCAATTATAATATATGTTTCAAATTCAATTATACGTTTCAAATTTTCATTTCTTGACTGAGATATAATGCTGCAAAAAATGAAATATCGACCGAATAGTCTGTACGAGGTACTTGGAGGCACACCTTGTTAAACTTGAAACACTCTCCACAGTCACAGTGGGTAGATACTCACGAGGCTTGAAATATTCATGATAACCTCTGTTGCCAAAGGTGGATGACCCGCATTTGCTTTTTCAATATCTAATGTTTGGTACATGTCGATTATTCCCCAAATCTCTCTCCAAATAATAAACAAAAATACGATTCTTGTATTTGTAAATATTTCACACCAATAGTTTGCATCCAGTTTATGAGTTTAAAAAAATTTAAGTTTAAAAATTTTGAAATAAATTAAAATAATTTAAATTAAACCGAGAATTAATTTTCTAATTTTCTGATTTTCTAATTTCTGAATTCTGATTTTTAACATTTACTTGGACTTTAGACGATTATTGTCCTTTTATATTTTTATTTTTATTCTTATAGGTGGACTCTGTTTTCTATAATCGAGGGTTTCTTTAATTTATCCTCCAACTTCATGGATATAATAAAAATTTATCTTCTCATAAATTTTCCTCGGGATATAATCTTATTTGATGGATATCTTCCACTTCCACCTATTGGATTATCGAAATATGAAAATACGATATTAAATTCTATTTTTACTTCAGAAGAGATGTACTGTAATGAAAATCGAGACAAAAATGAGAGGATCCTTAGGTTTTTATGGTAGTTTTGGAGTTGCTGACTTCCAAGAATACTCGGAATCGGATAAAAAATTTTATAAAAATTTAGCCATTTGAAAATCAGGTCCTTGATGGAAAAATGACACATACGGCTATGTGATCTTTTTCCATTTTTGAAAATCGTTTTCTTTCCGCCCTTTATATACACAATATTCTATTTTTTAATGAATTTTTTTACTTTACTTTTGATAGAATGATGTGATGTGCTCCAGGGGTAAATTCAGCTCATGACCTGCGACAAAAAAGGCCGATTATACCATACATACCTACCAACAGTAATGGGTGCGCGAGCCGCAAAACCGACGGGATTTATTGCCCCACTGGCAAAAGGGGTAACGTGTTTCCAACCGATAAAGCGGGAGAATATATTGCTAAACATGTTGCACCATGCGGTGCTGCGAGATACTTTTGTCGATTCAACTTCGACTTTTGGCTATGCTATATGTGTACAAAACTCCATACTTGGCGATATCAATAGATCTGGTCTTCCAGCTTCACATCTTCTTCGGGAAAATTGATACCAAAACTTTGACCTTTAAAAAAAGAAACATTATAAAATTATAGAGAAAGCAGGGTGTCTACAAGAGATTCATGTTTTATTAAAATTGATGTACAATTTGGAATTCAGATACATGTCAGTCAAATTTATTTATTTTATCAGTTTCTCACCTTAAAACTTGGAGTTAGATGAGGATGCTTTGATTGTGCCGGGAAAGTAGATTAGATCCCTATAATCAATTTTATAATTATTTTTATTTGACACCTGCAACTTTTTAAAAATTATTATTAAATTATGATCGTAATTTATGACGTTGATATATGACGCAATTAACTAATTAAAATATTTTTTAAACTCGTCCTTGGAAATTTATTAATGAGTTTGAATTTAAAGTAAAAAGAAATTTTCAAATTGATTGAGAAAACAATCTCTGGGACCTTGTAAAATATTTCAGTTGAAATTAGATATTCTTATGTTAGGATCTCGACAATTTGACTCTTTTATTTACATATTTAAAGAGCCTTCTAAATTGGATCCTTTCAAAACAAACATATTGCATCTTGATTAAAATGTGTATCATTATAGAAATGGTTCTTTTGTTGATATTTTCATGAAGCCAAATAGGGTCAGGTTTATAATTTATTTCTGAGTGTTTATCTGTTCTGAGACGATTTATAGTTCTTAGAAATTTCCACCTGAGTTCATTGTTCCATGCGGCCTCTTTTATTTTGTTTCTGTTGACTGACCTTCTTCAGATCCTCAATAGTAAGATTTCGAAATTTACAACCTTTTTCTTTTAGTTTCCTTTTGTCTCTTGTCCCGAGAGGTTGGGATGAAACTCTAATCCGATAAAGTCAACGCGTAACGTGCTCGGGATTAATCTAGATTAATTAATTAATTTGTATTTTTTATTAAGTCTTATTTCCAAAGTGTTCTTTATTTTTTGTTTTATTTTTTTAATTTTTTTCTAAAAGTTTTCTTACTTTTGGAGTGAAATGTGAAGTGTGGTGTGGTTTTTTCGGCTCGGTTGTTTTCTAGCTAGCAAAGTATGCTAGAAAAATAGGTGCTATAGAATACAGAAGGTATTTAGAATTTTGCATCTCAAAAATCTGACTTTTTAAAAATATTCAAAAGATTTTTAGGATTTTTAAAGGATCTCGTACAATTGTAACGGATTTCAGGATATTTCGTAGAATTTTAAAGAAATTCACGCAATTCTAAGAGATTTTAAAGAATTCTAAAGGAGTTTAAGGAATTTCGTAGAATTTTAAGTATTTTCTGGGAATTTTTAGAGATTTTAAAGTTTGTCTCCTGAAATCTCTGAACCCTTTGCACTCGAGAGGTGAGTATCACTCACCATTCTCGAGAGGTGAGACTCACCTCTCGATTGCAAAGGGTTAATATTCTCTAAAACTTAAATAAGTTTCATAATATCCCTTGAAATTTCTTAAATTTACATACTTATAATCGATTCATAATCAATGGCTCGTTAAACGATTGTTTAGAAACATGTGGGGAATCAGTAGAGAATCAAAATTAGAATCAGCAGAATCACGAAATCAATTTTTGAGTGAACGGACCCTCGATTTAAAATCCTTAATATTACTTAAAGTTTCTGAAAATTGTTCAAAATTTGATGTATCAAATGTACTTGCCTTTAAATTGACAACACTTTTAATTGTATGGCCTAAAATTCTTAAATCTCAAATTGAAATCACAGAAATGTCTTTTTTTTTTGAAATTTGAATATTATTAATTGTCCATGCAATATTTCCCACATGTGTATAATATTACTGGTTATGTTTATATTAAACCAATATCACACAATTGGCCGTAATAATAATAATAGCTGAAGTGGGATCAAGGTAGTTGAGGTAATTAATCGTACTGGGAGTTAGTGGTGACAAATCTAATCGATGTCCGATAACCCTCAAATTCTTAGCTTTATCTATTGACAATTAACAGTGGTTTGCATCAAATGTTGAGAGAAACGTTTAAATTATCGAAATGAGTATCAAGGAAAGTTGAATTTAATCGGTAATTTATTGTACGTATTTTGTAGGGATATTTTTACTAGATACCACTATTTCCTCTAGTTTTATTTTAGATGCCAAAAATATTTTGTCCTTTATGAGCAATATTATTTTACTTTCTAGGGAATAAAATACATTTCTTATCTTGTAAAGAGAATATATCCTTGGTTTTACTATTCCAGATATAACGTTTCAGTTCTCTATGCCATAACGTAACGTAGTTATAGAAGTGTGCAGTAGTGATATCAACGTATCCTATCTTTGCGTGTTACAAGCAATGATAGCTTCTCATGTTACGATTCAACAGTGCCACAATTCTTAGGTTCCATATTTCAATAGACTTTATTATTTTTTCAAAGGCAGTACAATTTTCTGTCATACCATAAAATAACTTTAAAGTATAGTTTCAACAAAAGTCAGAAACTTATTGATCTAAAGATACATATTCCAGATAAATTATTTAATAAAAATATTTCTTATTAAATAAAGCGAGAATCTGAGTCCCCCTCTTTATAATTACCTTCATTTACAATTCCCAGTGTGAATTTTCCACTCGAAAGGAATTTCTAATAGCGACAAAAATGGGGTTGTGAGGATTAGGAATGCATAGAATCTCTTTAATATTAGAAGGCTCTAGATACGAGACACTCATAATAGAAGCTGGGAAGTTAGATTAAATTTCCGTATTAGACGTGAGTTGAAAAAAAAATATAACAACTAATCTCAATCCAATAAAAGTAGTCAATTTTATAGAATAATTTCTCCCCTCTGCGATATTTATCGCAGCATAAATCTTTCTTTTAACTTTCTTATACATAAAGTTTTCCTGTTTATCGGAGGCAAAATCATTCTGAGGGACATTAACAACTTTTTTCCTATTTTTCTGATTTTTTGCCTCAGGCGTATATTCAACACAAAAGGCATTACAGAATTTTGGAAAAATGCCAAAATCGTCTGAGCGAATCACATATTACATCGGAGTAAAAGGGGAATCGAGTCGAGAAATTTATTTTCGTTTCTTTTGCCTTTGGCCTTGAAGTTTTACTTTATTCGGCGGGAGTAACAAAACTATCGATTTATTGTTTCAATAAATCAAACCTCCCCCTTTACCTTAATCCCTATAAAATTAGGATAAACCCAGAATAATGATTTTTTAATAGAATGTTGAGTTATTTGAGTTTTTATTTCTGGAACATTAAGTCGAATGTAAATATAGGTTTTTCAATTAAATAATTTTATTATAAAACCTGTCTTCGCTTTAATAGCTTTTTCCGCCAGCTGTAATTTATAATATATATATATATATATATATATATATATATATATATATAAACGAGAGTTGGTTAGTGCCTTAGGTCGATATAATTTATCTTACGGTATATATGTATAACATGTCTGCAAACTCGATTTTCCCTTGGATATAACCCACGTTACCTTACCTTCCCTTACCATCTAGATTATACACAATAGGTGTTGAAGAAAGTTTCATACAGTCTTCATTCTCTTCCTGCTTTGCGACTTCCTGATTTTATTATACGCAAATTTAAGTAATTTATATAACTTCTCAAGAGAAATTAAAGAAGTATTAATTATTCAAAGAATTTTAAGTGATTCTAAAATATTTCAAAATATTATTACTGAAGTAGTTTAGGTGATTTCAGATTTAATTAAAGGGATTTAAACGATTTCAAAAGGTTTAAATTAAATTTATAAATATTTCAAGATATCTTAACAGATTTTAGAGAAATCAATATAAATCGATTTAAAAATTTTTTAAATGGCTCTATTGAGAGCAAAGTGTAATATTATAATTGCAACATGTTATGTCTACGCATGTGAGAAATTGGTTATACAAAGTTGACCCAAGGGAAAATTTAATAAAGGGAAATTAAATGAAAGTTAATAAATTACTTCCTGGATGAAATTATGTTACAGTTAGATATTAAATAAGAAAATTAATGTAAGTATAATTCACACCTTTTGGAATATACAGGAAGCTTTTAAATCTAAGGAAGTAGTGCTTCTTACAAAACTTTAAAATCGTGGACAAGTTCTCGAGGAAAATTCTTTCCTCCATTCGTACGCTAAACAAACTGGAAGGTCCTTTTATATGTATAACAGACTGTCTTTCCACAAAGTTTGCCTCTGGCGAGCTATTCTATTTCTCGTAAAATATGTATTTCACTTTTTTATGTTCTATTCATTTTAACTTTAGACCAAGTTCACTTCGTTTTGAAAATCTTGATTAAAAACAATTTAATATTAAAGCAGGTAAAACTGTTAAATTCGATTTTTTTTGTAACATAAGCTGTCCTACGCTCCGCAGGTGATTATTCAACCAACAGGGAGTGATTATTGTTTGTAATTAACCAGGCATAGATATCCTGCCAAGCGGGTGAAAATTATGAGAAAATATACGAACACCAGGACATTTTAATTATTCGTCTGACTTTCATGAATAAATATGAATCCCAGAATCAGAAAGTATTTATTATTCGAATTGTTCATTTGCGGCCAGACGACCTGCTGAAATCTGATTTTGGCATCGCTTCGTTAAAAAAATATCTCCACATTATATATTAAACGTTTGCTATTATGTTTAAGAATTTAAAAAGAGAATCTAAAAGAGTATATAATTTGAGAATATAATAGTTAAATCTTGAAAATTTGAATGGCTGAATTGTAAATGGGAAGGGGTATTTCCGTGGTTATAACATTACCATCAATGAAATTCGGTCGAAAAGCTGGTCGAATAGACACTCCGTATTCTGAAACCAGAAATCAATTCAGTGCACACGATTCATCACCTTTGGAGTTTGAAACGACTGGGAACGACGTACTATATTATACTTTCTTCCTGTTTGAGAAAACTGTTATCGAATCTAAAGGTTACTTTATGTATTCCATGAAAATATAGCAAAATATTCTCTTTAATATACAAATAACAAGACTTTATGGTACCATATTTTTCAGGTATTAAAATATGCTACCATACTCAATTTTCGAGATAAAGTAAAATTCAGAAAATTAATCAGCATACTGTATTTAATATTCACACTATTTCTATTAAGAAAGGAGTAACATTCAAAGCTCAAACTTGTTTGAGCTTTATTAGCGCTTGTAGTTCAGATAATAATTATTATTTACCATGCTCGGCCGAGCAGAGTCATAATTCGTAAAAGCTCTGCTTGAAGTGAAAAAAAAAAGAATTTCTTCACTCCAATCAAACATGCAAAAGCTCTCCAAGGATAATTTAAAAACTCTCTTTTTTATAGTTTGAGACTTGTTTTCTTTTTAGAGAAAAGTAGCTTTAGAAGTTTGTGTATTTCATTTACTTATAATATTCTCCTCTGTTTTCTGTTTTAGGTGAGTACAAAATAATTCTAATCAAACAACTAGTCAATTTGCTGTTTTGTTATGGAAGGTGAGTTAACTCCTATTTGCAGAATGCTTTGTCACTTATATTATTATTAATGCAAATAGTTATACTGCCTAAAAGCAGTATTAGGTACGAAAATTCGCTCGAAAGTTTCCGTAGTATTAATAACAAACATTACGCTCGCTCGTGAATGACTCTCAAATAATATTATTGTTCCAACTCTGGAATAACGTAAGGAGAAAAGTTAAAAATATTATCTTAAGTAAATCTACCTAGAAGATAAATTAAAGTATAAGGTAAATTTAAGCATTAAATAGACTCGATTCGTAATATTCAAAAACAAATAATTATTTTCATAATAATCAGTAAGACGAATAATATTAAGCTCTAGTCTATAAATATAATATAATTATATTGAAAGTATCTTAAATATACCTAATGATACATTTTAAAAATTGTTTTTTTGTTATTAATTATTTTTTCTTTTTCATATACGAGTGCAAAGTACAAATTGTAGTCTCTAATTATCCAACTAATTACACATCCCTCAGAGAAAGTCAGCTATCTTGATCGGTTGACTGCTCTTTCAATATTTATCAGTGGTGGCTAACCGCTAACCACAGCTATCTGTGGTTATCTCTGGACAAGGAGTTCTCGTGCTTATTTCCGATCACGAAAAGATACAAGGTATGTTTAAAAGTAATTAACATTAAAAATAGAAAATCCTAATTTCTTCGGAAACGTAATACATGCACTCGAAATTCTACGCACTTGTGTATTTGCACTATAAATTGACACAACTTCCCAAGTATATTATACTTATAATTCACATTGGAAGTAAACTTTTCTTTTTAAATATTCATAGCACATGCAATGAATATTTCTTGTTTCTATGTGAAAGCCTTTCATTGGGATTCACCCTCTCGATCAATTTATAGTTGATAAGATTAATTAAAATTAAAATATTATCAAACTACTAGAGTTCAAAAATTTGAAATTAAAAAGTACAAAAAATTCCGTACTACTTAATATAAAAATCAATCTGTATTATTTGGCTTCTTTTAGACATTTAATATTTTAAATGCATTTCAAATTTTTGTATTACGATAAGAAATATGATTTAAATATTAAATGCCTAAAAGCAGTTACATAATCCAGAATGATTTTCATTTTACATGATATGGAATTCTTTCCACTACTTTTTACTCACTCTAATTTAATTTCATTTTTATTTTCTTTGCACTACTTAATAATCTCTCTTTAAATCTCCTTTCGCAGGCGATTTATAGCCAATTTCATAATTTATCTCGTCCGTTCCCTAATTATTTCCAACCACGTGAGGCAGATTCCAATTTTCTACCGAGTAATGTGAATTTAGGTACAAAAATTGACCACTTCGTAAGCAACTCGTGTTTACGGTCAAGTAGTAATAGGAATTTCTGAAGATTTAATTCCGGCTTTACTATATACTCATTTCTTGCTCGCATTGTGACTGAACCTTTATGGAATTATTGGGTGTGCTAGGTTGCCCCTGCAATTTACGAACTGTCGTCCACGCAGTCATAGGGGTGGAACTTTATGCTTTATATCTTTATTTTTGTATGGCTGATAAGCCTGCTGAAAGTCACGATAAAAATTCAAAACAGAAGTAGGTAAACGAACTGATTACTAGTGAAGGAAGAAACTTGTGAAAATTTCTAAGAATATCCAATCTTTAAGAAATATGATTTTATAAATATATCGTTAAACAAAATTAGTCACTCAATCGATTCGACACGATCTGTAGTTCTCTTAAATCAAAAAAACAATTCAGACTTTTTTTAATGGGCGATTGTCTAGAGTAAAGTTATATTTACAGAGAATGAAAAATTCCGAGAGATAAAATACGACGAGTTTCTGGGTCGAAGCTGAGAGAGATCCGATAATTGAGCCTAGATTTTCTGTTATGAGTTGGAAAATGCAAGCATCCGGCTCTTTTAACAAGGCATTCTTGCGATAAAAAATTTCTTTGCGAAATTTCCGTTAGGTACAATATTTTATCATCGCAAACGAGAAGCTTCTTTTAAAGTTTGTGCAATGTGATATATTGCTTGCAGCTGGCACCTTTTTTAAAATAAATCCCATTTGTTGCATTATAATGTCAATAGAAGGAAAGAAAAATAACACTTTTTATTCGAATATTTTGTAAAAATTTAAATGTTAGGAATATTATACAAGTTAAGCGGTAATTCAAAAAAATCATTTTCTTTTTCATTATTTTGACTTTTCATGTTTTGGGGAAACTCGTTTCCGTGACTTATAAACCTTAATCGCTTAGAATGCAGATCAGATAAACAGTATCATGTTTTTAAGGTTTAGGCATTTTTCATTAAACCAGAAACGCCATTCACACTAAAAAAAGTAGGTTCACAGATAATATCAAGACTAGAAGAAAATAATGACATATCTGAAAGCTTGATAAATAAATTAGAAATACTTAAGCTATATAGCTACCTTTAGTACAATAGACAATCCTTCAGGTAGTTTACTCGGGAATTAGCTTAAAGTTACAAATTCGTTGTTGTATGTAAATTAGCACAATTGCTCATTAAGATGTAACTTTATAATACACTAGTAACTTCCTTCCTTGTTACAAGATTCTACTCAACACTTCAGTGAAAATTTCCACTGATTGTCAGTGAAATGTTTACTAATGTAATGAGGTTGAAGTTTCCGACTTTTAGTATGCCGAACTTTTTTTAATTTTTTAACATTTTTGGGATTAAGAATATAAAAAAAAATGACTACCAAATGAACGATACTAAAAATATTTTGCTTCGTTGCAAAAGCTCTTAAAATTTATCGAAGGGACGAATGACTTCGAGGTTAAAAGAAAGGGATCGTTTTTCTGTGAAGGTTATATAAGGTCGAAGGGATGATAGTAACCTTAGTAGTCCATAAATTCCTTCGCGGTACATTGAATGCTCTTGAGAGCTGAGAAAGTAAACGAGAGACTTCCCACTGGTCGAGCTTTATCAACTTCAGTTCCCTTTTCTAGTCCTTTTGCGAGGTTGATAGGTCAGAGGTGGTGTTGGTTCGCTCAAGTTACTTGAAAACCAATAGCTTATTGAACCGGATCCAATAATCGAATACACGGTCTTGCAATCTGCGCACTTCCGCTTCTCCCTGAATGGACTGGTGAGATGGTTGTTGGATTTTAACATTGAAACAAGTTTAATCCACTGCTTGGCATGAAATATTGGACTAAACTTATATTTAACTGTAACGACTCAACGTTCGCTGGTACTTCAAACTTGTACGATAAAGACTGAAATTGTCCCAGGTGAAATTAAGTTCAAACTTACACCTGCTTCCTCTTTAATGACTATCGGAACAAGAAATATCAGACCATTCTTCACACATCTAGTCACTTTTTTAATAAAAATAGAATTTCATGGGAACGTCTTTGCTAGTAATTTATGCTTATAAATATTTTTGTAAGATTTCAAAAAAATTTTAAAGAAATATAAAAAAAATTTGAATGAAGAGATTTTAAAGAATTCAAAAATATTTCTTATGTTTTCAAATTACAAATCTTTAAAATCTTTTGAAATTTTTTAAATTACTTAAAATCAGTGGAAAAGAATGTCCGTAACTTGAGCTCGACTTCTTAATAACATAAGTTCCCTATCAAACATTGATTAACTTCTCAAATTTCATTCACTAAGTTCAACTTCAACAAGCGTCTCATTATTCTTTGGACTAAGATTCACTCGCATTTACCTAAAGTGCATTTTGTTATCTTAGAGGAGTCCTTTTATAGAAGCATTTTTGAACTTTATCTAGATTAAATCTTCTCAATGTATTAAGGGACATATAATAAAAGAACTCTGTAAATAGAAGTCTTCTGAATAAACCTCATCAAGATTCATACGTCTTTTTTTATATCCAATTTTCTTGTCGTACTTTCTTGCATTCGGTAATAAAAAAAATGAAATGCATATGTATATTACACTTTCGTATTTCACGTATTACATATTGCGAATTCTACGTTCTAGGAAGTTTTGTTTAAAGAAAAAGTACGCTTTAAAAGAAGAAAAATTGTGCAGACATTATGCATTAGAGTTACTGGAGCATTAATGTGTACTTGGGGTAAGGTGAATATTCAGAAAATAAAAAGAGATCTGAAATAATCCTTAGAAGCACACCACAGGGTGCAATGGCCTAGATTTTAATAGTTTTAGTATCCTGATCCTCTAATCTGAGTACTTAGTGAAAATTCTTTCACTTATTCATGCACTATATCGTTTATATTATTCCTTTCGAATTCTTCCTTTATATATCATGTACTCTATATTTCTTCAAGTGTAAACCTTCTTTCGAGTGAAGTGTCACTGGAGTTTTCTTGACTATTTTTCATTAATCCACTTGGCATTAGAATATAGGAGGAACGTTAAATGTTAATTGTAATTGCATGCAGAGGATCAATTTGCCCTATCAGGATTATTCTGTAAACTCATGTAATTTATCGACACCATGCCCTAGTTTCGAATGACCAGAGAGATAGAATTTCTGATATGCTAAACATATTGGAAATATTATATTGTTATCTCAAACGACAGTATGGAAAAAAGTATAAAATATAGCAAAGTAAATGAAGTAACTTGAGAAAAAGATCATAAAGTTTGTTGAAAGGTTTTCAGTGTTTTGAGTATCTATTTTTGAAAATAATTATATAGTAAAAGGGTTGTTTTAGAATGTCAAATAGAATTCAAATTTGAGTGGCAAAATTCTATTATAGTACTCAAGGAACCTGGGCTTTACTTCCGGTTGCGTAACCTCACTGGCCATTCGAAATGTATACTGAAACTTGTTTGCGGGACCAAAACTTTATGCAAATGAAGTTCTACATCCGCATCAACCGGTTACTATTGCAAGGACCAACGTTTCCTTGAACATCTCTGAAAATCGGTCAACTGAATACCGAATTGAGTCATCCAGCAAAATTAGCCCATCTCCATTTATGCCTCTGATGCAAATTGCAAGGCAAAATTGTCACTGATATAATATTCTATCTTTCAAAAACATTGGTTCCAAAATTATATTTCTTAGTCAGGGACCATCCATAAATTACGTAACGAGATTTCTATGAATTGCAAAGATTTTAAGGGATTTTTAAATAGTGGAGAAATTTTTACGGATTTCAAGATTTCACAGAATTTATAGGATTTAAAAACTTTTTTGGGAAATTTAAAATAATTCAAGGGGATTCAGAGAATTGAAAAGATTTCAGAGGATTTTAATAGATTTCAAGGAATTTTGATGAATAAATGGAATTAAACTCATTTTTACAGGGTTCCTATAGATTTCAAGCGATTTCAGATGATTTTGAGAAATTTAAAGAGTATATCTAAAAAATTTCATAGGATTTAAGTGGATATCTAGAAAACTTTAGGGTAAAAAGGAAATTAAACTAACTTTCAAATGATTTCAAAGGATTCAAGAGTTTTAAAATGATTTCAGTTGATTTCGAAGATTTTAAGGGATTTCATAGGATTTTAAAGAATTTTAGGGACTTTGACGGATTTCTAAATAAATTCAATTTAATTTCATGGTGCTACAGAGCTTTTTTGTAATTTCAGAAAAATTGTATGGTTTTCAGATAATTAAAACAATTTCAAAGGATTTTAAAAGTTATTATACTTGCAACATGTTTAATGAGATTTGAAAATATTCTAAAGAATTTTAAGGGCTTTCAAGGGGTTTCTAAAGAAATTTGGGGAATAAACGAAATGAAATGCATTTTTTAGAATTTATACAGATTTCAAGGGATTTAAAAATATTTTAGTATATTATAAAGAATTTCGTAGGATTTTAAAGAATCAGTCAATAATGGAAATATTTCAAAAAAAATATATGACATAGAGGATGGGTAGGGGTAAAAAATAAGGGAAAAGAGTGTTACATAATTTATGAATGGTCTCTCAGATAAAAAGTTTTTTGTCATCCTCTGCAGTTTTTAAACTTCTACGTTGACCCGGAAATATCAGTCTTGTAACTTTTTTATCTGACAATAAAAAAAGTCTCATACAAATCCAATGACACTGACCATAAAATACTGGCTTCAATTTACGGAAAACTCGCTTGGAATTTACGTCAATGTGCCTTGTAAATCTCGATTCAGGAACTTGAAATCGTGTTTGAAATATGTTTCCATCCTCAAACACGTGCTTAATCTCACTTCTTTTTTTAAATTTATGTTTTTATATTATATTAATGAAACTTCTTCTTGAGTCAATTAAAAATACCTACACACTTTACAAGTTTATTCTCACTTTGAAAACTTCGTAAATGTGTGAGCTTCTCTCTCGAATTTACTAAATTTAATGTAACACCTTTCGTGCTTTAATCTCTTTCAAAGTTACATCTCATAACTCATTTTTACTTCTGCTGTACTTTAATATAATTATTTACTTTAGAGCAATTTTTTTTGGAGGCTTTTTTATAGAAAAAAAAAAAATTAGAAGTTGAAAAAGAGAAGCTATCTTGAAGAAGCTGGCGAGGGATGAGGTTTTTTAAAATTAAATCGTTAGTCCGGCACTTGTCGAGGGGTGACCATGAAGATAACGAGATTTCGATCGGCGACAATTTGTGCAAAAAACCTTACTCCCCGTATCTCGTCTTGTTCCTTAAGTTGGACTCTCTGATCGACAAGAAGTAAAAAAAAAGCCTGGATCAAACATCTCATTCCAAAAGTTCAATTCGATTAATTGTGGTGGAGAAACTAGCAATGGCTTCACAAAAAAATGTGCCAGCCGTTTCCTAATTGATGATCTATGCTTTCTCCTGCTCAGCTGAGTCACCTATTTCCATTTTATTTCCCAGTCGAGAAAATACATTTCAATAAATTTTGTTCATCTAAAAAATACAGTCAACAAATTTCTGTCAGCTTTATCTTGCCTTTTTTATGCATTGATATATTTTGAGGAAAAAGAAATTTTATGGCCTGAAAACAATCGGCTGATGAAAAACGAAGCCAGTGGGACAAAGTGGAATAATTTTAAATGCCGCGAAAAAGTAGAACTAACCTACTGTAGTAAGAGAACCAGATTTTATATGTGCTGACATGACAATGGAAAGTGCTCCCATCATCGGGTTTGGAATAGGATAAAAAGATGAAAGGGAGTGGAAGGCAGGAAAGAAAGCGTTAGTTTTCTATATACACTTTACGAATCTATGTTCCCGTTTTTCCAGTGCACCCATTTTCGTTCTGAAACCTAGTCTTCTTTTACCCTTGAACTCCACACCCCGATTTCAAGAGCTTTTAAGTGCTTTTCTATGTCTGCTTCGACACGAGCTCAAAAAAAATACATCTAGGATTCGTTCCTACTTAAAATTCAGATAGATTCTTGGATTCGTGTTTCCCAGGATGGATCCGTTCTGCAAAAATAGTAGGGATTTAGAAGGACAAAAGTCAATGGTACATATTGCTGTTTTAAATCATCAAGTGTTAAAAATGTTAAAAATTATCACTGTTAAAAATGTGAAAAATCATCATTGTTAAAAATTTCTCTTGGAAATTTGCCAAATAAAGTTGGTTGCATAATTAAGACATTGCTTGCTAAATTCTCCCAGTATGTAAATTATCATCAGCTGACTCAAAGTGCGCTTCGCACATTTCCGTAATGTGTCGCCTGAGGTCTGAGGTCTATCAAGAGATCGAATCAAGCAGCATTTGGCGAACAGCCAAGAGGTCATAATGCAACACGTATTTACGTGACTGTAACCACTGTTGTCAGATAGGACCGATTAGCTCATCTAAATTTACTTAATTTGACTTCCTGCTGTCAAATGTGGTCGAATAAAGCCTACGCGAATTTACTCCAGTTACTATGGTGAGATTATATTCTGTTCAAAGTGGGTGTATAATAAGTATTCAAGAACGTGTAATTAGTACTGTCATAAATTAATATTTTAATAGTCAGTGTTTTGTTTCAACTCTGAGTTTGTAGTTAATTTTAATTAAATGATTCTTACAACATAAAAATAGCAGCGCGTATTTGTACAAAAAAAATTGGGCCATTTAGACGGAAATTTCGGGATGTGGCCACGGTTTTTAAAAATATATTTAGAACACTGTAAATTTTCACAAAACAGCTTAGTAATCTCTTAAAATTCGTTAAAATCTCTTACAATTCCCAGAAACCTCTTGAAATTCCTTAACATTTAAAATCCTTTAAAATTATTAGGAATCTCATCAAATTCCATGAAATCCTTAAAAATTCTACAAAATCTTTTAAAAATCAGGAGGATCTCTTGAAATCCTTTAAAATTCTATTAAATTTTTTATAAATCGTAATGTATTTTTAGAGAATAAATTGAATTTGTAAATTGATGAATTAATTTAAAATTAAATTAATTAATAAATTGAATTTTGGAATAAAATTGAAGTTATAAGAAGAAAAAGAAAATAATTGCGCGTGTTGGTTTTCCAGTTAACTTGATCATAATTTGAAGTTAAATACACTTCTAAATTGTTCATATTGTCTGCTTTCATGCACCTTGTATACGCCATTTACTCCGCAAAGTTATGTCATGCAAGCAATTATATCCCAGTGCCACTTCTGATTAATTACGCGACTTCATGATTTCATTTTGAAATTTGAAACGATATTATGGTTAGCTTCTATCAATATATCGCACAACCAAATACTACTACAAAATCTTCTCTAAAACCTAATTCATTAAAGAATATTAATTAGGAGAAGATTAGGCAACCTTGAAAATTCACCTGGGCGTGGCAAATAATAGCTACTAATTAAAAAAAACGCGAGTGGAACAGTCTAGGGCTGAAATTATTATTTATTTACTTTACACTTTACTAGCATTATTACTTAAATAAATATAATTATAATTATCAAATAATTTACTATAATTATTATTGAGATATTTTATGAGGTTGGTAGCCTCTCAACTTGGAAGATTTTCAATCAATATTTCAGGAGCTTTTTTCATTCCTCTTTTTTCTCAAGATGCTACTTGCCTTCATTCTACAAAAAATACACCCTGAAAAAAATGTCATTTAGAAGCTATTCCAAGTAACGAAGTAATATATAAATTTTTAATTTAAAGAAGATAAGAATAAGAAACCCTTGAAAATATAGTTCTCGATTACAAGAAAACGGCTACAAGATAAATTAGTTTCAGTTGGTGATGCATGTCGAGCCGAGAAATGCTCGTTATCGTTCGATCGTGCTCGGTTATCGTTAAATTTGTCGAACCGATAAGTTCGAATTTTCAATTGTTTTTGCTCGTCTTATATCGCCTCAAATGTCGATCGAACAAATCGTCAAATACCACACTTTGACAACTATAAATTTTAATAAAATGTATGAAGAAAGTGACATGGATTTATCAATTAATAGAAATAAAAAGAACGATAATGACAAGGGACAAAAAATTTCAGAGGAGAATTTGGATCTTATAGCCAGGTTATCCTTTTAAATCAATATAATCCTCACTAAATCCTTTCAAATCAGGTTATCCTTTTAAATCAATACAATCTTCACTAAAGCTCTAAATATATTTTACTAGTGTATAATATTATATGTATATAATTTGTTTCGTTCAGAAAGACATAATAAAGAAAAAAAAAATTATTATATTAAATGCCAATATTTGATTAAAAAGTGTCATTTATTAACAAATATTTCTAGTGTATAAAAAATAAAAATAATCCGTATAATCCATTAAATCACTTATCCTTGAAGATACTTGACGATTTCCACACGAGATTATGTTAATTTACTGCGATTAATATTGTTTCATTCATTAAATTATTATATTAACATTTTTTTAAAATTATTGTTCGGTTCGATCGATTTAACGAGATGCTCGTTTCTACGAGACGAACAGATCGATATTTGGTTCAAAATAAACGATCATCTTTCTCGTGCTCGTTAAAATCTCGATCGGCTCGATCGACATGCATCACTAGTTTCAGTCTTACGTAAAAGAAATTTATATACCTTCTAGAGGTCCCGATAAAATCAACAAATAGCCCTTTGCAACTTAACACTGTGGAAATTATTACTTTATCCATTGAAAGTCTTGTTACTTTTCTTGAAAGAAATAAAATAGAAAAACCCGTTTGAAAGAAAAGTATACCTTCTTGATTGAATGTTGTATATGCACTTGACTGAATATTGCATTGATGTAATACTTCACAATACTTCAGATCGTTTTTGATATATTTGATATACATATAAGAAGGAAATGCGTATGCAAAAATTTAATTAGCTGAATTTGAAACATAAATAGACAGCAATTAAAGAAGAAAAGCAAGGAAAGGAAATTTTCGTTCTAAGTCAAAATCCAATCGACTTCGATTTAATGAAGTCTGTTTCGCTGACTTAGTAGAATTCAATCGTCGCAAGTTGCGAGGATTAAGCACGTTCTCTTCTGTGTAAAGTTATATTCAATTCGACTTCTGTGGATGACGTATAGACAAGTGAATCAATTTATTCAGAGCTTTAAACTCCTTCAATTTTCCTATTGTTCTCTTCCTAGCTAAGCTATGATTTACATTTTACGCGAAATTTGTGCTATTATATAATATATATATATATTATCCACCTATACAATTGATAAATAGAACGAGACATTAGCCATTATTCATTTTGAAAAGAGATGCTAAATTTTAATGGATCTAGATGTGGGATGGAAACAAGTTTTTACTTCTTATTCGAGTTTATATTATTCATAAATCAAGATTTGATTAGAGCATATGGTATTGTATTTGATTTCCATAACGACTCTTATATTATACAGAAGCATGTACAGCAAACACATTACAGTAGACTATATGCTTTCAGAGAGTTATGGACTACAGTTCAGCTTTATTGCATTTTCTCTCCATCTACGAGAAATATGAAAATTCCTGTAAAAGCTACATGCAAAGAAATAGGTTCTAATTTATTTTAGGTGGATTTAGAATTTTAGATAATCTGAAGTTGAATATATTATAAATTGTAAGAATTCTGCTCAAGTAATTTATCAGTGAATGGATTCCAATTTTTCTTCAATTTAAACGTAAAAACATATTTCGAAAATACATATTATATTCATATAGTCTAAAAGGTACTTGAGTGTAGAAAGAAAGTCAAGAAAATGAAATTCACAATGCAAAATAGGAGCGAGAATTCGCAATATCATGGCGTTCTTTCACGCACGTAATTATTATGGATCCAAAAGTTTTCGTCTCCCTGAATAGCTCGTCCTACCCACTAACCAGAACGATCTCGTATTTCGTGAAATTGCGTTCTAAAACTCATGCGAGATACTTTCTTTTACGAGGGGTGGATTTTTCCTTTTATACGGTTTCATGCCTACTTTATTATTATCTCATTACTTTATTATACTCTCTTTTTAAGGCGAGACATTAACTGTTAAATGTTATCACCAAATGTTTATTATTCTTTATATTGGCCTATGTTTTTAATCAATTTTTACATTCAATTAATAACGTATTTGAAATAATGTACTAACAAGAAAGGTACCCCAGGTGTACCTCGCCGATTTTAATGATCTTGATATATGTTGTAGAGGACTAAAAACTAAGCGACACGTATTTTTTCTTATCTGCCAATAAACTGTTTAAGGGGGTGAAACAGCCCCTCAAATATGAGGGTGAAAAGTGACTGTTTTATTGGTTCACATAGAAGAAATTAATATTTTTCAATGAAACCAATTGCAAAAACTGTGTCATAATAAGGGATGAAAAATGCTATTTTCTCAACTTAATTGAAAAATTTTAAAAAATTTTCACCCTCATATTTGAGGGGCTGGTTCACCCCCTTAAACCGTTTATTGGCAGATAAGAAAAAATACGTGTCGCTTAGTTTTTAGTCCTCTACAACATATATCAAGATAATTAAAATCGGCGAGGTACACCTGGGGTACCTTCCTTGTAAGTTATACCGTGGGAGTTTTTGACCAAAATTGAATTAAATACATAATCGTATAAAAAGTGTCGTTATAGAGAATAATATCCTTCTATTGTAAATATTAATATCCTCCTAATTTCAAAAATATTAAGACATTTGAAAGAATTTCAAGAGATTTTAAATTAAAAGAGTCTCAACATTTTCAAATAATTTGAAAAAGTAGAAAAGGTCTTTTGATTTTTTGTTACATCTCTTGAAATCTTTTGAAATTTTTTGAAGACAGGGTGTCTAGTGGACCAGAAAACCGGGAAAACCACGGAATTTCATTTAGGACCGAGAATTTTTTGCATTTTATCGAAAAATTGACTTTTTTCTACTTTGTCTTCTTTTTATTCCATTTCTACTTTATCTAGAACGCAATGTTCCTTTGTTATACATAAGATTTCTTTCAAAATATAAAAAAAATATTCTTGACTTATAACTTGAATTATATCGTTTACAAAAACTTACAGAAACTGATAAAAACGCAGAATTGTATCAAAATTGACATTAATTGCTATAATTTACCTTTTCAGTTATTCAGGTAAATTATAGCTAAAAATATATTTCAAACAACTACAGCAATCTTTAAGTTACACAAAATGTGTCTTTTTTTTATCTATTTCGAAATTCAAGATTTTTTTCTGTCCCCTTGTATAAATATATAAATTTTTTCGTTACGGAGAATATTTTCTTTATATTGTAGAAGAAATCCAGCGGACATTATTCCAGGAAAATAAAATCTTTTAAGGTCATTTCCGGTCATTAATTGTAATGAAATTACAAAAATTTGTATTCTTAGCTGCCCGATAGTAACATCAATCTTTTTTTCTTTCTCTCATACAATTTTTTATTTTCATAAGATTCTGTTACCTTTATTTTTCTCAATCGAAAACTGAGAAAATTTATTTGCAGACCTAAAACGTTCTAGCGGAAACTCTAAACCATTTGTTGACTTAAAATCACAAAAAGACATCTAAAAATAGGTTGGAGGAGAAAAAAATTTGACCGGGGAAAAACCTGGGAATTTCACATTGTTTGACCACATAGACACCCCTGAAGTCCCTTGAAATCCTGTGAAATATTTTGAAATCCTTTAAAGAACACTTTAATGCACGTGAAACCTGTTTAAATCCTTGAAATCACTCAAAGCTTTCTATTTTTTTGAAAATTTGTTAAATTCTTTTAAATCTGTTAAATCACTTGAAATCTACATTTTTTGTGATTTTAAATTATAAATTCACTTTGAGACTTTCAGTTATAAAAGCAGTTTTTTTATGCCGGGATTGTTTTTGAGACTAAAATCAAATTATAGAAAATTAAGATATTTTAACATAAGATTTAAAAAAATTATCACAAGCATGCATTGTCGACAAAGTCGCGCGCCGTGCACGATATTCTCGTTTCTTACATTTCATGTTTCCACAAAGAATATAAATATTCAAAACGTTTCGCATATCAGGGGGAAAAATATGAAATAGTGCAAATCCGTATTGATATTCGATTTAAACTCGTTTCAAGGGACAACAAACTTAAAGGTTGAAAATATAGTTCAAGCTACATTGAATCTTCGAGTACATCGACCCTAACAAAAGAAAGTAAAATCGACTTTGGAGTGAACCATCAGTAAACTCTCACATGAGAAGAAAAGCTTCTGATTGTCCACAAATTGTCCCGAAATGAAACGATTCTTGACGAAGAGATGCGACGATCTCTGAATTTACATACTCTAATGATAAGACGTGCCAATTAGTTTTGTATAATCAGCCAGAAGGAATTCTGAGATACAATTCTATCCTCGATAGAAAAAAAAAACAAAAAATAAATTTCTAATCAAGATCTACATACAATAGAAGCTTCACGAAATCAACTAAAAAAGTTTCTTCTTTCATTATTTTTCTTCATTCTTCTTTTCACCTGAAACCTATTTTTATCAAATTAATATTAAACACTACTATTCAGTAGTATATGTCAATGGCAGGGGCAGACAGCGAGGAGACAGTAATAAAGTTCCCTCTTCAGTCAGACGAATAGAAGGGAAGGGGATAAGTGGTATATACTAATACATAGTCAGGCAGTGGGGAGGCAGTAGTAAATATCCGTATTTAGTCAGCTGAATATACGAGGAGGTGGCTAGTAGTACAGATCAATGCAAGATCAGCCCGCGAAGAGTCAATAGTAAAATTCCATGTTTAGTGGGCCACAAAAACACAAAAAAAATCTTATCTTCAAAAAAAAATTCCTAAAGATGCACACTATTAATATAAATAAAAACCTCCCTAAAGACTTTGCACTACCTTCTAAGAAAAACTAGTTGATTCTTTCTTTAGGTATTGTGACACACTAAAGGATAATTCGTAAACAATAGGCAGGAGGCGAAAATCAATAGATTCTACGACAGTTAAGTCAGGTTATGGGGACACGTATTCCATAGGAACGCGATAATGCGTGAGAACTGGTCTCGCAATTGCGAAGGTTGGGTATAAGAAGAGAAGGGTGAAGGAGAGAGCGAGGAACCCGGCAGGGTTTCTGCGGACGAATCGTAGGAACCGCTGTGGAAAATCAATATGGAGTGGCGGCAGTAGCGAACGGAGGGCGCGTGGCTACTCGACTAACGTTACACCACTTCCCGCGTTTCTACCACCATTAGCCCGCGTTTCTTCGCATTATCAAACTGCCTCATTTTCAATGTTTATCAGCTACTCACAAGCCATCAATAATCCAGCCAAATTCCTTAATTCGCCACACGTAATGCTCCACAAGTAAGTCTGCTACTGAGGTTATCAGGTCTAAAGACAGCTGCTTGGGTACCTAGGTATCTCTAGTAGGTGCATTGTATATGTCATGCATTCAAGCTAATTAACGAGATAATATTGATTGACTGATAATCGACTGTGCGGTGGACTCCCCCTGAGATAATCTACCTATTATCTATCCCCAGCTTGGCACTTGGGGTAATTTCGATTAGATGATTCATGACTAGGTCCGGTGATTTTCTAATTGACTCTTCTGCACATATTGTTTGTTGAGGTAAGGTGTATACTTCCTAGAGAAATATTGACCAGTCTGATTATTCTTTCGAAGAAAAGAGCAAATTGTCTTCTGTAAGATCAATTGTTATCTGTAATTATTGTGTTCTTGGCTTTGCAACTTGATGTAATGATAACATTTTAAAGGGATCAGAAGTTTGAAAGTCCCTTATCTTTGCCTCCTGGTAAGGTTTATTGAACGAGTTTATCCATGCTAGATTTCAGCTTTCTGATAATGGCCGATATTTCATATTTTCTCTGATTGACGTATCTCGAGTGGTTTTTAGTTTCGAATTCCAGAGCTTTATAAGGTTTAAAGCTACAATACGCGTATTTCCAGCGTTATTGGAAACAAGAATAGATCTCGAAAATATTTTATTGAATCGTGAGATTGAATTGAGGCAATAGGAATCCAACTTATTCAAGACAATTTTGAGCTGGAACTTAAATAACAAGTAACACAGCTTGATTTAAGGGACAACTTCAAATGAACTTTAGCGAGTTGTCATTTTCAGAGTGCCAATTAAACATCACAAGTTCTAACGAGAGTTGCTGTAGGAAATTTCCTTCAGGTCGAGAGATGTATCTGCGTCTCCGACTTTATCAGACATGATATTGACATTACATTCGGAAAACTTTTGGTAGGTAGCACCAAGATCTGATAATGATCAAGTCTGTAGGGTATGATCATTAGTAATGTATTTATTCCAATGAAAAATAAAAAGAAAAACTCAGAATTGAAGTCCAGAAGTGGACATCATCTTTCACCAGTGATGAAAATATAATTTGGAAGCTAAAGTCGCCTGTCTAGCATTGGCGTCTTGTCTATTCAACAGGATTATATTATAGTGCTGTTGATTCACTTAGAGGCTCTTGGAAGTGCAATATCGTAAGCCAGTCTTATGAATAAGCAAACGATGCTTAGAATAGTGATATGCATAAAAAGACGATGACTAAGTGTACGAGCTTGAGTTCCTCTTTTAAACTAATATATTCTCTCACGTATTTTAAATCAAAGGCTGTAAAAATAGGAAAAGTAATTGAATAAAATCTTGTAATTTATCTCTTCACTCTACTAGGCATACACTTTTCGAAAATTGGTAATTACAAGTTTCCAGATGAATCTCTCAAGATATCTCTAATCTTCTGCTTCTGTATATTATCCCTGAAGGAATGAGCTACTCTCATAAAGAAATAAACCTCTCTTTCTGAAATGCAGGTCTAAAGAAAAGTTTAAGGTCTAAGACTTTAAACTCAATTAACCTTGGGGTAGTTTAATGAGCATCCAAAGTTCATCAAATCTTTTTTCCTCTTGAAATCTAAATTTGAACAACGCGTGGTATTCTTTTGTGCCAGACTATGAAATTCAGAACTGCGACGCCACGAAGCTGCGGTAATTATGTGAGTAAACCGCTTTATTTTTCCCCGAAGTTGGCAACACTGGCCGGATTCTCCGGGCGCGGGTGCCACTTTTCCCCTTGGAGCCAGGTTCTGTTGAGGGTTGACTGCGCATCTGCGCATGAGCCAGAGTTACGAGGGTCGTTGGGAAGGTGGCTTCGAATAGGCGAGGGGATCAAAGAGAGCTGGTAAATTTTGTGGAAGGGATAAAGGAGAGGGAGGGATACGTTAGTAGAGAAGCTACACGTTGTGCTAGCCGGTAGTAGCAAAAGCCGTGCTACACGGCCTATGGCCCATCGTGGGTCATCCTCACCTTCCATTTTCAGCGCGCGCGAAATGTCGAAAAATCAGTGGTGCCCTCCAAAGATCTCGAGGGTAGGCCAAAATCCGTGGCTCAACCACCTAAATCCACAAATTTCCAGAAAATTAAAACTGAGAGACGGTATTTAAATCTCGGACTCGAAGGCTGTTTCGCTCTTGCTAATCCTGTTGATCAGAAGTTGATGCAGAAGTTTTGCAGAAGCCGAAAAGCTCGGCTTGTTCATTTGGCTTGTCATTTTTGGCTTGTCATTTGGCTTGGCATTTGGCTTGGCATTTGTGATCAGATTGAAAAAGCGGGAAATAAATAAAAAATTTACTGTGATATCCGGAAACGCACGTGCACGCGAGAATTGTATTGTCACTGACATGAAAGAGGAGCAACAATTTTATTCATGACACGCGGACATTAAATCCTCACGTTGATACACTTTACGATCGCCGGGTCGAGAGTCGAGTCGTGTACCTTCGATCTTCATGGTCTAGGAAACGCGCCAGGTCGTTAGACGCAAAAGCATTATTAATCAAAGATTTTTGCTTTCTTTTTTCACGGAATTATTACTCGGAAAAGTTTAACTGGAGTAATGAATTACTGTAGCGATTATTTTTAGAAACCATTTTTTTGGGGTGTGGATATTAAAATTTTCTGTGTCATTAATTTTTAATTGAAATTCGCTTTCATTTGATCTGAATGGTATTTTGTATGTTTCAATGACATGAAATTTTGTACATTTGGACAATTTGACATTTTATTTTGTAAGAATTAAATTTTCTTCGGGAAAAATACGAACTTATATCCTCACTTTTACAAAACTGCTTTTTTATACACTGAAAATCTGGAACAATTTTTTTTTATCGAAATACGTCACGTTGGGGATGACGAGAGGCGATAAGCGGGCGAAATTCTCGTTCGAGGGATTTTCATTGAAATTCTGGCTAATCCAGCCAGCAGACTTGCTCAAAACAAACGAGAGCGCAATGGAAACAAAATTTTTAAATACAGGCAGCAGTGGGTGGTTTTCAACCCCTTCAGCGAAACAGCCCTCGGTGAGAGAGCTTTCGTACCCTAGCTCGTCAGAATGCTCGCGTTTTAATATCCTTTACTGATACTTTTTTTTTTTTTTTTTAGTTAAAAAATACCATTACTTTTAGACCCAATGTGTATCGTGTATTTTCCAGTCAAATAGGGTGAACAACCTCCATCGTGTTTCAGTGTTTCCGTGGTGGCTTACGACGACCTAAATGTAGAAGAAATGGTGGAGACGGTGCAGATTAAGTTTAAGGGTTGTTTAAACTCGCCAACGGCGAGTTCTGTGTGATTAAGAAGGTGTCGCTTAAATCGTGTATTGTCACGGAATATAATCCAGTGGCCTAAGAAAATTCTCCCAGTGAAGTCTAAACAACAACGGAATACTCGGAGTGAAGTTCACAAGTTTGAAATTTCAGTATTTCAGTTGGAAGTTTGAAGTTTTAGGATAAAGAGTTTCAACCATACCTTAATATTCGTGATCTTTTAAAATCTGTGTGTTGTTCCAAATTAAATGTCATCATCTAATCGTGCCGTCAAGACTGTTGCAATCCAAACAGTTACAACTCAACGACCAACAGAATTTTGTCAATTACTACTCTATGCTGATCGTTCAAGTTTAACAGTTAAATTATCATAGATGTTTACTAAGAATAACAGAAAACAGTAATTCGATCTAAGGATACAGTAACGTAAGGATAAGGTGTCCAGGGCTAAAGGATAAAAAAAAATAAGGATAAAGAGGGAAAAATCGGCCTAGGATTCATCTCTGAGTGTCATTGGCAGAAAAGTGTCTACGATTGTACCTGGATTTTTCTTCTTGGTGTTTTATATTAAGTACCAAATGAATTCATCGTAGAGAGAATTGGTGATTTTTAAGGTAAGAAAGGACCTATGATTTTTCGAGCCAGTGATGCTGGAGAATGAAACAGTTTCCATGAAACCAAGGAGGATGAAATCGAATTTTAGGGTGGACCCAATGTCGATCAGTGTCCATTTCGTTCCCCTCGTTTTGCGTTAGTCGACTCGATTACTTTGAAAACGAAACCGATTCGCGCTTGTGATCCTATTTCGTGCAGCAACTCCCTTCCTGTATCCAATCTCCCTTTTCCTGGGAATTAAAGCGAATACTGCTTTCGTCCAATTTGTCCCATTTCACCACAACTTCATATAAAAAAAAAAAAAAAACGTTGAATGGGAAAACAAAAGTTATAGTGCTGGTCTTTTTAAAGCAGAACTGATTCGGCTAGAAATCGAAGGTTGATGTTAAAATCTTAGGTTGAAGGTTAAAATCTTAGGTTGAAGTTCATTTTTGCATCTAAGTAGTTAACGCTCCTTCGACATTCGAAGATATAAGTCATTAACGTACATATTCTAAGCGATCGAAGCAGCCAAAGAACAGTAAACACAATGTCAATATCTGTATTCATACCGCGATATCAGAGGGAGTAAAACACCGGTTGTTAGCTGAACCGATGGAGCTTTCATGAATTTATAAATTTCCCCTGATAATGGTCTTCCTTTCTACAGAAAAGTTGCTATAACGATACCTGCCACTTTTAAAAATAACTCCAAGATATCTAGAGAGTGGATGCACTACTTAGTTTTTTTTTGTTTCAATGCCAGACTACTATTTTTAGCAAAATCCATTGATAATGGTATATTGTGTTACATGATCGTTATTGTTATACTTTATACAATGTGTACCATAAATACTCCATATAAAAAGGTACGTCAATTAGATTCCAGCCAAGCAATTCTAAAATATCTGAAAATCTCTGCAATTCCTCTGTTGTTACGAAAGGAGTTTATCTCCTAATGGAATAGACCTATCTTTGGAGAACCAATCACAATAAAATAAGATCACATCCCTTACCCCATTTTTACACATTCCTCATAGATATATTTCGACCATGTGATCTTTTTGAATGTATAGAAAAGAATAGAATCTTAGTATGGGGTTGCAGCCCTTGATACTTTTCATGCAAGTGCGCTCAATCCATCACGAAGTGTCACAAGTTCTCTACGTATATAGGACATATGTTGGATTAATAGAGAGAGAAGTTCTGACTGACATAGGCGCGGACATTCGAAGATAGAACGTGTAGTTTTGACGAATAACTTTCACAATGCCTGCATAGCGTGTGTATAAAGCCTTCTTCGATCTTCTTGGAACAATGAAAGCCTACATGTACTTTCGGGAATTTTGTATGTCTTTGTGGATGAATACAAATGTACAACTTTCGTTTCTGTGAATAGAACCCAGACCTTTGGACACGCACATTCACCCTGTCCACATAAATGGGAGTATGAATACGACCTGTGTGTCAACAAGTGTCTTGGCAAGAGTTCACACGCTTTACTTTTTAGCCCAAATGTATTCCTGGCGAAATTCCTAATGGGCATTGCCTTTAGCACAATTTGAGTTGTCTTCATTCATTCCGGAAGTGACATTCTTTATTGCAGAGTCGACTTTTTGAAAAATGAGATTAAGCTAGCGCGTGCTTGGGTCCGCGTGTTTTATCAGGGTGGTCGTCACATATCAGAAAAATATCAAGGAAATGCGAGTAGCTGTCAGGGAAAATAAAAATTGATCTTTTAATAATAATAATAATAATAATAATAATAATAAAATAATGAATTATAGTTTATTTAACAGATATTACAACATTTCGAGGGATTTTAAGAAATTTCAGCAAATTTTAAGGTCATGTGGTAATTACCATGTGTAAGAATATTACCTTTTCTAGGAGTCTTAGATTTTAGGGAAGTTTAAAGTTCCTTATTATTAAATTTTCAAGGATTTCACCAGACTTTTATGATTTTTGAAAGATTTTGTCGAATTTTAAGGAATTTTAATATTCTATATATGGAGTTGTAAAAAATTTCAAAAATTATTTTTAATTTTTAAAATATTTTGAGAAATTTTAAAGGATTTCATAGAATTTCAAGAGATTTTTACGTATTTTGGGACATAGTTCTTAGGACTAGGTTCCTCATTGAATTTTAAAGGATTTCACGATATTTTTATGATTTTTAAAAGATTTTGAGGAATTTGAAAGGACTAAATGAGATTTTAAGAGATTTTAAACAATTGAAAGAGATTTTAATGGATTTTAATTGTTACCGAGGAATTTTAAGAAATTTTAAGAGGTTTCTAAGAATTTTGTAGAGATTTTCAGGATTTCTAAGAAATGTTAATGTTTTATGGAATCTAAAGAAATTTGAAGGAATTTCGTAAAATTGTAAGAAATTCTAAAGGATTTTATGAAATTTTAAGGGATTTTAAAAGTTGTCGTCGAATTCTAACGTTGTCGTGAAATTTTTAAGGATTTTAAGTGATTCCTGTTAATTTCAGAGATTTTTACGAATTTTAAATGATTTTAAGTGATTTTAAAGTTTTTCTTTGTTTTTTTTAGAGTATTTTGAGAGATTTATATATTTTTAAAAGATTCCGTAGAATCTTGGGCGATTTCAAAAGATTTTGTGGAGTTTCAAAAGATCTAAAGTGATTTTATGCGAATTTTTGAAAAATTTCAATAGCATTGTTATTCGAAATTTAATCGTATTTTTAATCATTTTCTGTCAGGAAAATCTGTCTAAAAGTCAGGGAAAAGTCAGGAATATGTCAAAATGAATGTCCTTTTTAGAAAAGGATAAGCTATTCTAAATCCTCACGGATACAAATATGTTTTTGTACCTTTTTTTTCTTTCTGATCAGGAAGCCCAGTTTATATCTACATCAAAGTTTCCACTTTCAAGTTTCTATTGTAAACCAGGTACACGATTCTCAGTCCGATAAAGGTTCTCAGATTGGATCACGTAGAGCCAATCATGTCCAATTTTCGAATCGGTAGGCGATCTCAAGGAGAGGTTTCTTGTCCTTAAGTGGATCTACGTTTCTCAAGGTTATTCAAGATTTTTTTCCCCTTTCTCTTATTCCATTTTTCCTAATCACTCTCTAATACATGTATATATTCATATTTTGACAGTATTTCTCTTAAAATAAAATATTGTTGGTAAAGGTCGTAGATTATTGTCACTGAAATGTATTTAATTATAGATAATTACAAGAGAAACTAGATGTTTGCATTTTGGAATTGAATTCCCTCTGCTATGCTCAAACGGGATTCTTGTTAGTTTACAGCAAATAAACAATTTGGGGTTGAAATAGTTCGGATTCCCTATTTGGTATCGAGCTAACCGGAATTGAATGATTAATTAGTTCTGGTAAACGATTATTTAGAAATAAACTGTTGTTCTATAATTGGATCTAAATGCGTCATAAAATATAAATGATATTTTTTAAGTAATGAAATAAGGAACTGGTAACATTCTAGTAATTTGATATCAACTCTGTCTGTTACAGAATCCTCTGAGCTTAAAAATTCCCTTAGAAAGTCTCATTTCACGGCAACGATTTCAATATTCTCTTTTTTGCGTACCATGTGCCTATACGGTAGGGTATATTGTCGCAGTATTGGATTTGAATTCAGGAATATACAATATGCAATGTGGAATAAAGTCCTCAAATACAATTTTTCAATATCAGTGCGCCATGTATTAATTCTTCTTTCTGCATATTTACGAACACAATTTTTTTTATTTATTTCTGGGAAAAAGGCGTTGAATGAAGTTGTTGGAAAAAGTTGTTCAAAAAGTGGTAAATAGGTAATAAAAGGAAATTTTTTTTCACGTTTAGCATGTTTCTCAAGTCAATTACTCAAGATGACACAGAAACATTCCTAACTAGTTGTTCTTGATACTGAAGCTCGGTTTTCAAGACAAATATTTGATTACTCCACGAGTTGTGGTTGGATTTCTGTCGTAACAAATACTGTGGCTGTCCGGCTATGGGACGTTGCGGGGTATGTTGCAAGAAAGCCATCTTTTAAAACAAACGTAACAAAGTATAATTTATTGAAAGGGACACGATCAAGTATTCCCAATTACACAGAGTGAGAGAGAGAGACAACTAATTGCGGATTGGTGATTCGCTCTTTGTTCTATGCTATTATAAAGTGATACTGATCTAACTCTCGCCACTGGAAATTGTCCACAATTAAATATCCTAATACCTCGGCTTCTCAACACACCACTCTACATGTAAGAATAACCACGGACATTTTTGTATTGGTTATTATTGTCGCAATTTCCAGTCGTTCGATTTGTTTCTCACACACTCATTCATTAACATAGATAACACCGATGATTCTTTTATACATTACGGAAGTCTCGATGAGGATCCAGCATTAGGCGTCTATTAAGAATTTACAGCCTTCCCCGACACCATATAGGTAATCCACGCCTTGGAGAATTAAAAGAATATAGCCTCGCTGCCGATTCCACAGTCCACCCACTCTCGTGGTTATCCTTATATATTTCCTCTGATGGGAGCCGGTAGTCCCAAAATTGGATGTTCACTGGGCGTCCCCAAGAACAGCACGTCACCGGTAATTCTTCTGTGAGCCGCAGCCCTCACCTTTGGAAATCTATCAGTTTAGATATCGAGCACGCAGCTCTTCTTCGATTTTCACAACCAGCTGGGCTGGAATCAGATTTCCAACTGCCTTCCCCTCGGCCAGTCCTTACTTCTTCCTGTTGTCTTATCCCTCTTTCTCATCGGTGTGTCTCCTATCTTGTATGAGTAGCGATAAGACACCTGTGTCCTGTGTCCATGTATGGACCCATACATAATACACTTCAAAATTCTCTAAATATTCTATGATCACGGAAGCACTAATAACGCTCGGATGTTACATGTGCAATTCCATAATTAAACAGAATAATAATCGGGATTATTATTGTAATGATTATTTGGTAAAGATAATAGTTTCCTTATTTGACAGTTATAGGGAAGTATATACCAATCGGGTTTCCGGTCTAGAAAACACAAATTCATGTAATATTATATGTGACCTCGTTTATCAATTTTCTCTTAATAAAATATCACACTATAAAACTTATCTAAATTCTTAATCTTATCCGAAAAACGCTCGGAAAAGCGGATCAAGTGAGCCGTCCAAGATTAAAATCGAAAGAGAGAACGTGTAAAAAAAGATTTCGTGGCGTAAATCGAATGCGAAACACGAAAGGCAACATAGCGTTTTTTAGTCCTTTTGAAGTTGGAATTAATTTTCAATGTCCAAATTCATTTTTAAAAATTTGCAATAATCTGATCCTTTCCTTTCTTAAAAAATAGATATTGTCGAGTGTCCGCAGTTTATTCGTGATCTGATTGGTTGAGAGATGGTCACGTGGGATCGTCACAAGTGCGTAACGTGAAGTAATTATATAGGGGCGCGAAGCGCGCTGTGATGTTCTAGTTCATTATAAACAGAGAATGAAGTGGTAAATTGAACTCCATAATTCCTTTTTTTGACTTTATGACCTCCGGAACAAACGTCTGACTTCGTGCTTTAAATATTTGCAATCGATGCTGGGGTCTATGAGTCGTTGACTTCTCTCCTCTCCTTTTCTCTTTTGCACAGCACACCCTCTCTCAACTTCCACCCCCGACATTCTCTCTAACTGGCTCCCTGCGTCTCTCACCTCCATTTCTTCCGCTTCACACAAGTCTTCTCTCAAGTTGAGAAAAGCACTCTCCTGACGTCAAACCCCAGAATACGACTTGAATCACTACAAACAGAATATATTATCACCCCGTTTATACATTTCAGGGATACAAATATAAATAATCTTTTATTTATTTTAACACAAATTCGAGCACAATTTATAAGGTATTTTTCATTATTTGGACACACCACCTTTCCATCCGTATTTATATACGGCTTTATTTTAAATTCAAAAATCATTTCTAATGACAACTGGAAAGTTTGCCTTCAAATTATCAGAATGGAAATTAAAAATTTTTATTTATGTAATATACATACAGTGACAAAATATATGTTGATAAAAGTGTGTTTAGATTTAACAGATAAAATAAAATCGTGAGGAAAATTTAACAATGAATGTGTGCTGACAAATTCATGTTATTAGTTTCCTGTGCTATATCACTAAAATCAATACTTGTCCGAGCCACTGAACGTGTTGTGCGTGATATTAATAATCCCAGCTTGCTTACAGGACTATTTAGAGCCGTGTGAAAAACATATTTTCCTATGCGAGCGGAGTTCCTCATTTTATCAAGAATCATAAAATTTATGATAAACGTACTTAGATTAATTTGATGCTAGAAATTATGGTTCTCATTGAAATAAGTACTTAATTATGAATTATAGGATTAAAACTCTAAATTAATTATTTTTAATTAATTAAACTAAAATTAATTATTTTTACTTTTGTTTTACTTCTCAAATTGTATATATACTGAACAAATTTTTCCCTTTTGTTCTTCAAATCTCTCTTTCAAGCGTCTAAGGAGCTTTTAAGTATAATGTCCTTTAAGCATCGACGTCTATCTGCAATACTTGCCATCTAGCAACGAAGGAATTCCATTCCCTAAAGTGTACTGAGCTGTTTTAAAATACAATTTCCATTTGCTTTAACCAATACTCTCTCCTCAAATCTGCTTTTTACTCTCTTAGTTCTGTTCTCGATTCTTTCTTTCTCGATTCTACTTTAATTTCATGGAAACCAAGTTCCTCTAATCCCGGAAGATCTTTTTTTAAAATTATTTTTCCCTAGATCACGCCTCACCTCAATAATCCCTGAATCCTTCTGGATCTTAGAAAAGGAGTTCAAAGTTTGTTTTTAACTTCGAGAAGTATAAAGAAAGCAAGTTAATAAGATTTTCATCCAAAACTGGTTTTATTCCATTAAATTTTATGGAATTGCTTCTGTTATATGCATTTTAATCAGTCACAAGATTCTTTTCATTCTTTTCACCTTTCAAATTATTTGGGTCCAATTCCTTTTAGTTTAAAAATATCTGTCTTTCTTTTACGATTCATTGCATGTAAAAGCATCTTTCTAAATTAACCATGCTGGATATTTTGAAAGGTTCTGATTATTTTCCTCTTTCTTCCCATCTTCATTCTAATCTTGTAATATTTGCCTTTGAAACTCGATCCGCGTTCCATTTATTTCCTGCGCAAATTCGTGACTGGCATTATGTCAGCAGGGGAGCAAAGCTCTGAACGACGAAATGTCAATTTGCATCCGATTTAGGTAGACGATGTAGTCGTTTCACCCAAAAAAAGCATCCGTCCCTAGTCGCAGAATTTATGGAGTGGATAGGCGCATTAAAAGAAGATTAATCTCCATGAACGTTGCTATATGGATAATCCATTATCCTCAACTCCAGCACCTCGTTTTCTCACTTCTAATCTGCCTCGAATCGAAAAAAATATCCACGTGCATGAGGGATTAATGCAGTAGGAAATAAAATTCAATCGCCAACGCATAGCCCCGCCGTATTCTCACAGCCCCTTCGTCCGTTATCCTTATCATCCCCATTCCTTGTAGTCTACCATTTTTTTATCCCATCCACCAAGCTTATTCTTTTTTGCTCTGTTTCTACACAACCTGAAACACGACAGCTCGATAAGGAGATTCTTTATGCTCAACTCCTGTTACGCGAATCATATTTTAGAAGGAATAAAACAACGTGAAGGGAAAAGGAAAAAGTTTTTAAATTTGTTACACACAGAGAGATCTTTTATATCAATTTGTGCTCTAGCTTGCTTCAAATTTCCAGAAAAATTGAAGAATTTTTTTTAATTGAATTTAAAATGGGGTTCTGGCGAGGACCTGGTCCGCATTTTTATTATCAATAAAAATATTTTAATTATGGGGCAATGATGCAGTAGTAATGTCTCATTAATACCATTCTTGCATTAGTATTCCCACCTTAAAATAATGTAATAAAACTGAGGTGTTGTTGATAATAATCAAGCAGGGCATTGAGGAGTTTTCCACGTCAAAACCAAAAATCGGGTAGAAACAGGAAATTAACATTTATTTTACTTCAGGGTGTTTTCAACCCACATAACTAATTTCCCCTGAATAAAGAATGTTCTTTTATAAATTCATAAATAATGAAACTTGTAAATATGTCTTATACATACTTTAACAGTTATTTTTCTTTATTTTGATTATCTTGAATATGGAGCATTTAAGTCTGCATATTTTATAACACTGTTATTTAAAGTTTTAAAATAACCTATTTTATTATTTCTTTGCGAATTTTTTTCTAGAATTCATAAATTTCACAGTACTTAAACCACGTGAATAAAAAATTTTCACCTGTCTGGACATGTAGCAAAAAATGGATTAACTGAATTTTCTGCCATAGGTTAAAAAAAGAGGACAAAACAACCCAATTATCAGAAATTTGACAGATATTTTACCGACAATTTCTAAAATGTCACTTTTACGGAAAATACATTCTCTAGTCAGTGAACTTTAATAACATGCTCTATAACCGTACACACCTGTTAAACCTCCCATTAAATTTATCGAACACTGTTCACATAAAATTGATCGAAAAGTGGATAAAAGGACAGCCAGAAAATATGTTCGCCATCCAAACTTCATTCTCAAATAACTCACATGAAAATTAATAGCAGATCCTAATTAAAAAAGTTTATCCTAATTAAAAGTTAAGAAAAGCAATTTTTTTCTATTTATAAAAAATATATGATCCAACTTTGGATACGACATACAAAGTTTGTATTTCAGATCCAAAACTATATTGATATTTCATATAAATGGATACAACCCAAACTTTGGATATAATATCCAAAGTTATTTTTGCCTGTGATAACTGGAGATTGAGTGAATTACAGTAATCTTATGCCCTATAATGTACGTTCAAAAAAGACGCTTTGACAACCAACACTAAAGATGTTCAACTTATATAATATATCTAGAAACGAATTGCGTTCCGGACTAAAATGTTCCACTATCTATAGGACGGAGCTTCCTTTTTATTCAGACCTCTTTTTTTGCCTCAGATCTCAAGTACTCAATATTTTATTTTTATGCAATACTTTATCTTGTCCCATTTTATTTTTACTCATTTTTATCGCTGTCCATTTTCATGTAATATTTCGTTATTCTCAAATATATTCCAAGCACTAGTTTACTGTAATCAATATTTAATTCCTGTAGTTCTTTAATTCCTATTGTTTCATAGCCTTTAGAGTGCTTCTAAAATTTCGGGAGGTTTAGTTTGAAGTAGACGGAAATTGAATTAAACTTTGATATTGTTTGGCAGCTTGTACCCTTTTAGTTCTAAACTTTGACCCTTAAGCTTCACGATTTGCTCAATTCATTTACCCTAATCTCCCACAAGTCACCCTATGCTTTCAAAAATTCACAAACTTTTATTACGTCATCAACCTTAAATCTCCATCATCCGGTTGTTCCACTTTCAGCTATAACGCAAACTCATAAACATTTATACCCTGGTTGAAAAATTGCTTTTATCTCTCCTGGTTTCCGAAACTACCAAAATTTTCCAGTTGCTTTTACGTAAATGATTTCAAGCATGTCAATAAAAATTTGATAGTTCCAGAAAGTCAGTGACTAAGTGCAAAGCAATTTAGGCGAAGGAATAAAATATATAGAGAAAGGCACAAGGGGAATTATTTTCGTAATGAGTATGTCGACTCGGTCGAAACTAATGAACACATAAATCGTAATTAAAGCAAATAGAAATGTCAATGTGGGAGTCAACCCAATTCAAGGACCTGTCGAATAAGCTTAAAATGAAGCTAAAATTTATCGTGAAATATTTACTTGCAAATATATCTTGCAAAGAGACTATTTACTAAATTGATTAAGGTTTACTGTATTTCTCTTTATTTTACCTCGCGATTTGAATATTTCATCAATTATATCTACGAAGGGGAAACTGAAGTCTAAAGAGCCTATAAAGAGAGCAAGTAAAGTCTTTAAAGCCCATGAAATGTATATCTAAAGCTTTTAAAGCTCTCTTGTGTTCTGAGTTCGATTAACATTCAGTACACACATGCCAGATAAAGCTTCTCAGATACATGTTTTTCATTTAGTACTGGGAGTATTAAATTAAGAAATAACTTTCTGATTAAACGTTTGGGACAATTAATATAACTTTTTCAAGAATTTTATTTTTACAGGGTCTGAAATTATTAAGTGTCGTCGATACCGCGTAGAAATTTGTTTCACAAATCCACTTAGCCTGCTTTTAGTTAATGAACCTTACTTCGCATTACGATCCATACAGAGTTAATTGGATTACAGCTCTACGTCATGAATAGCGTAGTGCTACTCTTCAGCTACAAAGAAGGCAAAGTGGTATTCCGATGCGAGTTTTCGAGTGTCTAAGAACTCAATCGAATAAAATTGAAGAATAAATACACTCAACGTATTACGTACCATAAGATACGATTGCTCGAGTTCTTAATAAAGAACTTAAATCATTATCGCTAAATTCCCCATTCGAGCTCTGCTCTCTCGTCTTCTAAAAATTGAAGTCATAAATCTGTCTTATTTTATCAAAGTTCTACCTATTCTAATATTCTATCATTGTATAAAATTCTATTCCTCCAGTAAAACTATTTTCATCGACTTCTCAGCAGAATAAAAACTAGCTGTGAAGTTGTATCAACTTTTGAGCTCATTCAATGAGCACTTTACTTCCTGTAAGCAAATATGATTTGCTTCCTCATAGAGGAAGCATTAAGTATTCTTTACATCAACATTAAATTTTGATTATTTAAGAAGTTATTTTCGAAAAATTCATTTTCGAAAATTACAATAAAGCACAACTTTCTTATTTTTCAATGAAATGCATTAATCTTATAGGTCAATCGATTCGTCTCGACAAGAGGAACCTTTATTTTCCTTACGTCAGCTTCAAATTTTGAATATTTGAGAAGTTATAGTTGAAAAACTAATTTTTTTAAATTAAAAAGAATCATAACTTTGTTATTTTTCAATGAAATGAAATAATATTATAGACCAATCGATTCGTCTCGATGCAAGGAACATTTATTTTCCTTACATCAAGTCAAAATTTTGATTATTTGAAAAGTTATAGTCGAAAAATTAATTTTTGAAAATACAATTAACCATAACTTTGTTATTTTTTAATGAAATGCATTAATAATATAGGTCAATCGATTAGTTTCGACACAAGGAATCTACGTTTTCCTTACATCAGCAAAAACAATATAAGTATAATTCATATCTTTTATTGATAATTTTTTTTTCGTCTTGTACCTACATAATGTATTTTATTGAAGATTGAACTAATATCAGAAATCTTTATTACAATAAACTCCCGGAAGATCAGGTTATTACATCAAATCCCTAGAGATTTATGTGAATGACCATCGTATTTTAAAAACACTATAAAGTTGAATCACCTATTAAATAATTTACATGGTATTTCATTTTATCGAAACTTATTTTTAAAAATAAATAGCAAAATGTGAATATTGTAAGAATAGCTTTTAAATTTAAATGTCCTGTATTAATTAGTACATATACTAATAGAATATTTTATTGCCACTTTCCTATTCTTGATTTTTCATACATCGATTCGCTCATTTTTCCATTCCACAAATGACCTGAATTTCATTCCGGAAAAGTAGCGTTCGTAGAAATTCTCTTTGACTAGAGCGAGTATTCTGGTTTTATTATCGCTAAACTCGAATCTCTTTGGCGACAGAAATATTAAAACATTGTTTGCGTGTAAAAACCGCTTGTTGTACATATTTCTCCTTTGGTATGGGTGCAATTTGAGCACTATAGATGATTTCCTCTTATGGCCGAAGCACACTGAGCTTCCAAGTTTTTATGACTGCTCGTAAAATCGTACAGAATCGGTTATGCTTCACTCCTGCCAATGGCGTCCAATTCAAGGTAGTTATAGTACTTGTGAGAATAAGTCCATTGTTTGTTCGTCACAACTCACGACCACTTGACACAAAACAATCTCAAGTAGGCTGGCCTCATTTCATTAAGCAGCACAATTCTTTCTCCCTCAGATAGACAAATTGTCACTAAAAAATAAATTAAACTAAACCGAGATCAACTTATACTTTAAATCTACCAATGTGCAGAAATTTTGTTGGAGTCCTGATGGGGCCCTGGTCAGTTTTCCCTAGTTTTAATGTGGTCCTGATCTCGAAAACTGGAAAGAAGCCCACATGGCGTCACACACGCTATTCTGGTAAATATTCCACGTAGGGAAAATTCATCAATATCCCGTGAAAATTTAATCCAATTTATAATTCATATTCTGGATTCATTATTTATAATTTTTGATTACTTAAACAGTTAATTATCTGAAAACTAGTCGTTTCAAGGAATTTTTAAAGAATTTCAAAATAATTCACGGGAGTTTTGAGTGTGAGTAGATATATCAATTTAATAAATTTTCATTTTTTTAAACTCCTTGATTTTTTCCTGGTAATCTATAGACAAGATGCCTTAAAATTTGGGTAAAATCGCACTTTTAAAAAGCTTTTAGCGAAAAGAGAAGAATGGATACCACCCGTATAATCCCTCTGGTGTATAGTATCAGCAATTCGGTTCAAATCGTTTAAACTATAAGTTCAGGGTAGTCGGTCGTAAATTTTCAAGACTTCCTTCGCGTATTAAATGCTGAAATGGCTGACGGAAATGGATCAAAGATTCGGCTTAAACATTTAGCTCCCGCAACTTTATTCCAACTCGCAAAGTTGCAAATCCGATTTATTATCGAAAAAGTAGAATCTGATCTAGAAGAAATCATACAATTTAGTAAAAATTGGTTAACTCAATACTTGCTAAAGAATTCATAATAAAAAGTGGTGATTCTCACAATTATTCTTACTTTCTTATTCTTACTTTCTTATTCTCACAATCATTATTTTGCTGAAATATAAAGCTGCTAAGCTTCCAGTCTTAAGAAACTATTACTATGTCTCCACAAAGAATTCTTCTTGATTCATCGATCTCTTTTTCTTCAGTTGTTTCATTTCTTCTTAGACTGGAGTTCAAAGTGGCTTCATTTTCAGACACAATGAACTGCTACTTCTTTTGTTGAGGTTATCTATCGTTTTCATCTTTCGCTATTAACGAATTTCTCTAGTTTTAGTCTTTCGGTCTGTTTGTTGACAGTTTAGACATGCATTGTAAAGCCAACATGATATACGACCCAGCCATTCAACAATAAAACATTAATTTTGTTGTTGGACTAACATTTATAGCGGATAGTCCATACCTTCTCTAGAGGTAATCGACTTTCTTGTCCTTACACTGTGCGTGTAATTGCCTTGTATGTGACTTATTCCCCCAGGAATCTGTGAATTCCAATTTCTCCTGGTACGGATGGATTATTACCGGTTCGATTCAAACCAGCTTCGAGCGAAACACAGTAGCTTGCGACCTCCACTATCCTCCCTTATTTTTTTTTATCATTATCATACTTCAAACGTCACGAGCTTTCCTTTTTATATTTAGCTATCACAACCAAACACACATTAATTTGTCCTATAATATGAGTTTCTTTCCGCAGTTGATTTTGAGGTTGCTGAACCTTGCGAGAGCTTATTATAAAGGCCAGAATAAAAATAAGGGTAAAACCAACATATCATGACCATAAAGGTCCTTGTAATTCTTTAATATCCCATAAAATATCTTAAAACCTCTTTAACACCCTTCAAAATCTTGTGAAATTTCTTTAAATTTCGTAAAATTACTTGACATTCCTTAAAATTACTTAAAATTACTCAAAAACCCATGAAAATATCTGTGTTAAATCCCTTAAAATTCTTGAAAATCCTATGAAATCTCACAACATTTTTTTAAATTTCGTAAAATCACTTGATTCTCCTAAATTATTTTAAATCCCATGAAAATTCCATTAAGTACTTCATTTCTGAAAATTTAATTAAATCTCACCAAAACCCTTTTTCTTAAGATTCTATAAAGCCCCAATAACTGATCAAATCCCTTAAAATTCCTCAAAATTACAATAAATTTCATAAAATTCCTTGGAATACTATGAAATTAGCTATATTTACAAAATTTGCGTAATTTCTAAATCAATAAGGTTTTTGACAACAATGTGTTTGAAATATGGTAACATCACTTTTTTAAGATAGGAGAATGCACTCTCTGAATTACTTGAGTTCGTTTTGCGTTTTGTAGTATCACAAATCGATTGTGGTATCGATCTTCAGAATATGAACTCTAACTGCAAAACCGGTTCGTGTAAGATTTCTTTGAACTGTTTATTGAAATCCATTTGTGTATTACAAACAAAATTAAAACTCGTCTACTTTAAAGTTGAAGACTTAGAAGAGTGTTATAAAGAAAACTTACAAGAAACGATTTCTGCTAAGCATGAAATGGATGTCAATAATGTGAGAAGCTGTTTTTAAAAGCTTTAAAACGATAGTCTGTGTAATATCAGCCGATGTCATTCAAAATATAGTCACGTACTTCACATTTCAACTTCCTGGTGTGGCGTGAATACGCGTAATACACATAAGTTGTTAGTTGAAAATACATCTCACATTCTCTCTTTTCCTCGAGTCTCGTACATATTATGCAGTCATGTCATCTACTAAGATCAACCTTAAGCAAAACTCGAGTGTAACTTTTCTCTTGCCAGGAATGGCTAACTCTGCCAACCACAGCTAATTTTCTATCGTAGTAAAGAAGCTTTCAGTCGTGATATGAATGGTGCTACAAATCAGAAAATGTTATCAAGTATTTAAAGAGGAATGAAAAAATACACACATATTATACAAAAATGAGAGAAAAATTACCTAAATGAGTCTGATTGATTGGAATGCGCTTAATTTATGTTCCAATTACAACCCAATTTGGATTAAAATAGGGAATTTGAGCACGTTCTATTAAATTCTCTACAGTAAGTAATTTAGGTACGTTTTCAAATACAATATATTACAAGTTTAGAAACACAAGAGGATTGCTCATCCATTAGAACCTTAAGTTTCTCTCTCTACACTACTATTCACGTTTCAAGTTACAAGTTTCAAGTTTCTACCTGATGATCGTATTTTCATTGAACTGATATAAAGTGGATTTATCTAAATCTGAAGGGTAGTCAAGTAAACTTAGTAGTGTTCCATATATTCTGGTTAAATAAAGTGTTTATTAAATCAGTTTGAAGAGATTGAGTATTGAGAATTTGAGAGTATATTAATAGTAAAAATGAATAGATTAATCTTGTAATTGAAACTCTTTTATTGTGGATGTATATTTTTTATATTATGTTGTGAAGTATTTTTTGTCTTATTTAAACGAGAAAAGGTAAAATGTATTATAATTTGCTCAACTTGTAAGTAAAACATTCACTGGTGTCTCATGGGAAACTTGTACCTGCTTTACGTCAAGATAGTATTTTTTTGCAGGAAATATTCCACTTCCTATGCAATTTTCTTCCCTTCAAAGTCATAATTCTTGTCAAAGGGAAACCGACTTAACGACCGAAGGGATAAGAAATTTCTGTTCTGTCGCTACAAAGACCGAAAAGAGTAATTAACTCAATTTTAAAATTAAAAATTTTCTCTAACGAAATTTTAATTACTTTTTCGAATTATATCCATCAGAAACGTTCAAGTTTAAAACTTTGGGTCGCGCAAAGCTTAAAACGATGAAATTGAAAGCAATAAATTATAAATGCTTTGAAGGTATTAAATTATTAATACTTTGAAAAATATTAAAATACTAGAAAAAGTTTCAAAATCGAAATGATTTCTATATTTTCTCTAAATATATATTAACTTTAACAATTTACAACCTTATTGTACTTGCTCAACATAATTTCCATTTAATTATAAACATAACTCTTGAGTTTCTATAGCGTACGAGTATAATAACGTTCAGGTATTTCCAAATGAACTTTTCGCAGAAAGTATGCAGAATTATACATGCAGGTGTGCAAATTCCGCTATACGAGATTATTGAAGTTGTAGATCATACCAGAATAATAAACTTCATTATTGTCAGTGCGAATTTACTCCACATTTGTGGCTTTTATAAGGCGTCAATTATTCTAGCAATTGAACTTTTTTAAAAGTGTTAATTTCGCGATTCAAAAGCTTTGATCTTTAAAGAATTCAAATTGTATTCTATCAAACTTCTTTCACATTTGAAATATTGTTTCATTCAAGTTTTAAAACTTGATTATTTTGAAAACTACCCGGCAAGGAAATCAGGCACCGTTGAAAGTCTTTTTAAGTCTTAAAAGTCTTTTATCAAAGACACTTTTAATAAAATCGAGGAAAACGGTGGAAGAAATTCAAAGCGGATGAATAGACAATAATATTCGGGCAAAGACATTCAAAGGCTTTGATGGAACTTGAGAAGATGGTTGCTTACTCTTGCACGAAAAATACTGTGAACCAATAAGCCCATGAAATGTCTGAAACTCTTCGAGGCTATTCGAGACTCGGTTCAATGCAATTATCGAATAAAAAAAAAATAGTAAGTGATTCACGCTCCAGTCCAAGAAGGAGGCTTAAAGTGGACCGTTCTTCCTTATCTCTCTAGATTATTTCTTCGCACAAGACGAACTTGAGGTGTCGGAAAAAGTCATAGCATCTGGGTCGTTTGGGGGTCACGAATCTTTTTCATAGCGCGCAAATAGGTTACGAGTACGACTTCCGTCTTTATGATTCGAGCAATGACGTACACGTTGAGGTTTTTTACCATTCGATAATAATTGGAATTTCTTTCAAAATTATATCTGGACAGCATCTAACAACAGATTTATCAAAGTTTAACATTCTTTATTTTTTGGAATATTCTCTTGTTTGGCCTAATTTTTATTACATTGTTGAATTTTAAATCTCTAAAGACTACGTTTGAAGTCAAAAGACTGGGAAGATGCAATGGACGTAGTAACTGTGGTGCAAGGTCCTTTCTAAGTGGTTTACAAGCCCTTAGGCAGCTAGGCTTTTTTGTGTTTCTCCCTTAGAGTCATGAGGGAGGGAAACTGGTGAAGCCCTTGCCAAGTTTGTCAAGCTGTGGATACTGGACAAATGCACGTGTGTACGTGCTTCTACTTTCACATGTCGAAAGTTCAAGCTTCACTAACTACTAAAAATAACTCTCGAGCACGACACTCAAGAACCACTTGAATCTTAGCTTTTTTTCTAAATTTAAAGGATGAATACCATTACTTAAACTCTTACGATAGTTAACCATTTTAAGCTGAAGAGGTTTAAAATATTTTAAAAATTACGTTTCTCTCAAATAGTTCTAACTCGAATCCCTTCTAAATCGAATCCCTTTTAAATAGAAAACCATTTCAAATTTTTCGTATTTTCTTCAATTTTGAAGAAATTATTATATTATTTGACTTCCTTTGTTATGGGCCGTTTTTGTAAAACATGAACATCGAGTTTTTTTTTGTAGAGAGCGAATCAAAGAAGTAGAGTATCTTCTTGAAGGGGACAGGCTCGAAATCCGGAGTGGTGCTCTCGATTGATCGAAGTAGCTCGCCTGGACTTGTTCGAAACACATTCAAGAATGCTATTCCACAGAGAACTATACCTCTGTTGCGTACGACCATCAAATTTCCGGTTTGCTATTTGTGGATCAATAATCTTCTTAACTATACGTGACCAGGATATTAAACATAACAAGGATTATGTTCCTAAGATCGAAATATATACTCTAATCTCTTAGAAAATCTGATAGCTAATATAGTGGATGACAAATAAATAGTAAATTATACCAAAAGCCTTAAAAAACATCCAAGATCTGGGATGAGAATCCGCGAAGCAGATCTGATGAATAATATTTGGAAAGTCGAGAGAAGTGGACCATCTTTAGAATTATGAAGCGTTTAAATATCATTCTATTATTCTAATTGTAAGTTGACTCTGCTGCAACTGTCGCGCTAATTAAATGAATTGAGTGATCGATAAAATGAGATTAAAACAAGCGCGTGAAAGCAAGGTGCTCAAATAATAAGAGAACAAAACAAAGGTGGGTCATCCAATTTAACTGGTCACTAGTGCGACTACCCATAGGTCGTTCCAGTTTCTCGATCCTCTTCATCCATTGAACTATCCCTTGTGTTAATCAAGTCTTGTCTTGCCTAACCCTTGTTAAATCCACTTAAACCTATCAAGGCTCAAAGCACATGTCCCCCTGTGAAAATTGAACCCTTGTCCGCGATTTACAACAACTAATACTCGTCCAAAATTATTAGAAATTTCACTCAAGGTTAATAATTCAGTTTTTAGCTTCACTGCTTGATTTTAAATTCCAATATAAATTTATTTCCCTCCATTGGCCTGCATTTACAACAATGTAATAAAATGTACAATTACTATAAAATGTACATGTCTCTATACCTTTTTATTACCTTTGAGTGTGCAGTTCACTAATAGGATTTATGATGTATACAAAATATGAGCTGAAACGCAACGGTAATAAAAGCTGGTGTTCGAATAGAGCTTAAATGCAGAAATCTTTATGACTTTCGAAATGAAGGAAGTTTCTGATAGGTCGATTTAACAGTTGTTAATATTGAGTCGATTTATTTTTCATTTTCATCAAGAAATTCTAATCCATTTAGAGATCACGAACAATTTTTCAGTAGTAATGGAAATGATTGGGTCAGACATTTATTTAAGTGGTAAATGAATATCTGTACCAGACACATGAGTAAAGGAAGAAATTACACAGTAGTAAAGGAAAGTTTGGATCAGACATTTTAAGTAGTAAAGAAAGATTGACCCAAACATTTTCCAGTAGTGATGGAAATTTTGGTCAGACATGAGACAGAAATCGCTGAATTTATTTTACGTCAAATATCTAAAATATCTAAATATCTGCGTTTTTTTTTTTAAATAAAATTACATGCTTTCTAGTGCATTGACCCATGATTTTTTATATCTACTCTACCGGAAAGTTGAAAACTATGAATATTGTCCAGCTAACAAAGCATCGATCAATCACAAAATAAGTTTATAATTTTCTGCTTAATTACTTTCATAATTTACTCTATGTTAACATTATGTCACTAATGGGGTCAGAGTTCTAGTGAAATCGTTGCAGTCGCGACTGTCAACGCAAGCCATAAATCAATGATTACTTGTGGAACTAGGAAACAGGTCTATGCATCACATGCATAATTGGGTAGAACGTGGGTCACGTGACTCTGCTTCTGTAGGTCCATATAATGTACCATTACGTTGTGTCCATAACGTACCTTGCGTGATTACCAGTGTGCAGTGCGTGTCCACATTTGGAAATAAATGCAGCACGCTTTACATACTTCGCACAGCAAAAAAAGGCTGTTGAAATGAAATTGGGTGAATAGGTGACACGAATTATCGAGGGAAATCGGTATTCTCTAACGGGCATTTATCTGACAGAACCTGTCAATATTGCATATCCCCACTAAAACTTCTATGAAAAAAGAATATTACACTGAACAACTGTTTGAAGGAGACAAACTTTTGTGTCACCTCTTTAGCTATACAGCCAACAACATTTTTTGTTGTCCCCACCAAACAGTTTTTTAGTCTGTTTTAATATGATTACGATTTAAAACAGTCTATTATTATTTACGTATGCATATACATTGATTTTTTGAAAATAATGACTAGAATTAGAAAATACACTTCGACGCCACTATAAGCGATGTTTCCAATATTGTGACAGATCGATTCTTTGTCCTGTGAAGACTTGAATTTTCCTTTTCATCACCATTTCAATTTCCCTTAGGGTAGTTCTGCTTTATCCCAAGATTATTAACCTTTTTCAAGAACCGCTGTATATTAAAAATTATTTACGGATTATGTTCGCAATGTACGTCTTTACCACTGGGAAAATATATGCAGTTATAGATATAGATAAATAAATAAATACTAGAAACAAGGTCAAAAATGAGTTAAAACTCGCCCTGAATTCGGAAATAGCTGGATATTATGATATCCATAAATTTACAGCTGCAAATCGATAAATAAGGGATAATTCGCATTAAAATTCCAAAATAAATACCCGAAAATTTTAAGCTCTCCATGAATTCTGTTATTCTCGGTTATTAAAAATTCTTCGCGAGAACGACTCTCTGAAAATATTTTCCACAAATCATCCTCCCGTTCGCTGGTACTTTTGAATTTTTCTTTTCTGCTCGGCACAACAGTCTGATTCTAAAAGCTCCGTCCGCTATTAAACTTGTACCACTCGCTGAAGATAAGTGCTTTTCATATGTAGACCTGTAGACATATGTGAAGAGATAAAAAATGGGCTGTAAATATTTCTCATTTACGAGACGAAATATAAAAAAAATACCTGTTTCTGACATAAATGTCGATTTTGCATCCCTTTTAAAAACAGGGATTTATATTGCAAATAGAATAGACAGTCAAAAGTATAACTGAACGAATTTATTTGAAAAACATCTCTTAGTGATATTATAGGCTTATTGTAAAGAAAATAATTTAATTTCAATTCTAATTCTATTTTTATTTTAATGTCCAATTAAAAAATAATGAATATAAAAATATTAATGACAGTAGTTATAATTCCAATTAATCTTTAGTATTTAACATTTAGTATTTTATTTATTTAAAAATTAATTCTCCTTCTCAAAAATTATTGCATTTATAATATATAAATTAGAACATTGGTAAAAGTTAAATCATTTTAAGTAAATTGTGTCCAAAGTATTAACCTACGGAGTCGAATTATGGTAATAACTTCCGCTTGTAAAGTTATTAGGGAATATCGATATTAATTACCTAATATCAATTACTTATTCCTTCAGTGACGAAGGCATTTCATCGAATCTGCTCATGTCTCAAATTGAAAATCGGAAATTATGGCATAATTTGTAATTTAGTTCCTGATAGTATATGGATGATTCCTGTATTTCCTTAAATTCCCACACAGTAGACATCCCGTTTCACTTTAGCCGGAAAAATAAACTAGCTGTGAAGTAGTAACTATTAACTCTATTGCTCATTTAATTAGTACTTTGCTACTTCAGAGAGGAAAGAAATTATGATTATTAAAAAATTTATTCACTTCATATTGAATTAGATAGTTTACCTATAGAATAAGATTAATGAAAACCAATCAAGATTACGAGTTTAATGAAAAATTTCGTTGGGAACCTACAATTGTACATTTTTAATTTATTGTTTTCAATTCGAGTACAAAGATCAAAACCTATCTGTTTCCCAATTTACATTATTTACTGATCGGTATTGAACGCAAATGTGCGGAATGAACTGATGAAGGGATTGGATTAATGAAATCCGTTTTTCAATACAGGCATGTGAATTTTCATGTGCTTTTGCGAAAATCTCTAACTGGATATTGTTTTCTAGAAAAAAATATGAATTAAGTATTAAAGCATACTAAAGTCCGGTTTCTCGTGACACACACACACACACACACACAC
>CAJFCO010000128.1:412747-473618 GCA_904066015.1 Synergus gifuensis | reverse complement strand
GTGTGTGTGTGCACTTACCTGACGGCGCTTGTGTGTGTGTGTGTGTGTGTGTGTGTGTGTATAACGGGTCTTAAACGAGTGATTGATATGAAGAAACGACGACCATTTACTGCCCGGAAATAGATTGAGAATGAAGCAGCCTCGTTATAGTAATTAAAGAACCTGCTTAATGAACTAGTGGCACGCGTTCTCCAACTTCCGTTGGCTCGATTTATCGGATTATTGAGTACTATGTATTATGATACAGAATCTCTATTGCAGGGCTTTACCCGCATGTGCGTGCACGTCAATCTGACCTAACTTTTCGCCTCCTTTGGGAAATTTTACTAAACGACAGTAATAACAGTTTAATGACTTTTGCAAAATATAAAAAAGAAGAATCTAATGCTAATGAGAAGGAAACTTTAACAATAGACTTTTATTACAAACATAAAAGATAAAAAGTGCCCCACTTTTAAAGAGGTTTCTGTTTAATGATAGTTTAACTGAAATAATTTTCTAACAAAAATTAGATAAATCTGTTATTGGATGCATTTGTCAAAAATGTCATCTTGAATTAAAATATGTAAATTACGCTCAGAACTTTTTTTTATTTGAATATTATTATGCCTGAAAGTTGTGCATAGATTTTTAGAGAAAGTGGAATATATTGTTTTAGAATAATAGAAACGAATAGCCGAGAATAAAACAATCTAATTTCAACCTTGTCGTTAAATTGACGCAGTACCCATTTCTATTCAGGATCAATCAATCCGCATTTCCCTTTACCAGCTTTTTCGCCTTAGTTTCATTCTATCTGCTTAAGCAAATTCACTTTCGTAATTTATCTATTTCTTTCCCAGTTTCGACCTTTTCCTTCATTTGCTGCGGTTTGTACCAGCAAAAGTTAGTTCCTAATCTGCATAATTGATTGCGATGTAAAAATAGTAACTAAAAACTAACTTTATTCGTTTCATTCTAATACATATACAAAATAGCATGAGTCGCAGTTTTCGGGATTTTTTGGTAAAAAGAAGTATAACTTCAATCTTATTACAAAATTGAAATAATGTTCTTGTTAACAGATTAAATATTTCTCTTTCCTAAATTATAATTTTTCCTGTAGTCTTTAATCGAGGATTAAATGCTTTTTTCCTTTATTTAACCTTCCGTTCGACGGGAAATCACTTTCAGTTCTTTTGCCAACAGATTTCGTGCCTTATCGCAAAGAGAGCTAGTGGCGGGTGTCGCCAAAAACTCTTGTTCCGCCACTTTATTCCATATTCGCGTTTCGTTCTTGCCTCTCGTTCAACAAAATGCAAAATTCCCCAACGGTTTCAAACACTGCGCCCTCAACGTTGAAACTCGAGCGAACGCTTTCATGTGGAATGGAATTTGGCCTTTTTTGTTTTCTGCTCTGTCTCACGTTATAATTTCCAGTTAGTCACATTTTTATGATTGCTGGTTTCTTCTCGACTCTAGACAGTTAATGTTTATCAAAAACGTATTATTTCCTATTTTAAAAAAGTGGTGTAACGAAATGTCTCGAAAATCTTGCATATATTATTTTTTCAAATCTGTTTGGCTTTTAAATGATAAAGTTGTAAGAAGTAAAATAAAATAATCGTGTGCGCATTTTTTTGCTCGTCCATTAAAACTTCGCCAAAAACCTATGAAATCCTTTAAAATTCGTTAAAACCCCTTAGAATTCCTATAAATCTTTTGAAATCCCTTAAAATTCCACAAAAATCTTCAAAATTATAACTATTTTGAAATCCATTTTAAAATTCGTGAAAATCTTTAAAAATTGCTAGAAACCTCTTGAAATTATACTTAACATTTAAAATCACTTAAAATCATTAGAAATCTCATCAAATTCCATTAAATCCTTAAAAATTCTAATAAATATCTTAAAAATCATTAAAATCTTTCGAATTCTCTTAAAATCCCTGGAAATTCCACGACTACATTTAAAATTCATTAGAATTCTTAAAAATCCCTTATGAATTTTATAAAAATCATCGAAATCCCTTTAAAATCCTAGAAATCTTTTGAATTTCATAAAAATCACTTGAAAATCGTAAAATCCCTTAAAATTCCTAGAAACCTCTTGAAATTCCTCTCTAAAAAAGTGGTTTCTCTCCCGAAATGTCTCGTAAATCTTGCATATGTTATTCTTTAAAACGGTAGGTATTCAATCGAACTAAAAATCGATCGATCGAACAAAATACCAATTAAACCAAAAAAAATAAATGTTAATATATTTTTTTTGTTTCCAAAATTGCGTAATAAAATCGTTGAACCTCATTCGCTTAAATTTAAAAACATTGCAATAAAATTCAATTGTTTTGGTGTTAATTGACGTTTGTTTCAATCGATTTTTAGTTCGATTAAATCCGGTTTGGCTTTTCAATGATTTGGAGTTTTGTAAAAAGTAAAAAAAAATGCGCACATGTTGCTTTACTATTTATATATCTAAAACAAAATATTATACTGTAATTATATAACGTAGCTCACAAAGGAATGATTTACTTTATGATTTACTCAAATTTCATAACATTTTGTATTTTCTGCTTTTATGAAACTTCAACTGAGGGTTTAATCTGTATACCAACCGTTGATAAAGTAGGTCAACTACTAAAGTTCTTACTGTCAGAGATTAAGGCCATGTGATAATTTACCATAAGAGCAAATTTGTTTATACCAATTATACATTCATAATAATAAATATTTTTAGTAAATAAGAGTCAATAAACCTTCGTCTACATGAGACGAAGATTTATTGACTCTTATTTACTAAAAATATTTATTATTATGAATGTATAATTCATGGTATAACTAATTTGCTCTTATGGTAAAGTATCACATTCCCTTAAAAGTTTGCGAGTTTGCGGTATGCTTATGATTGAAAGATGAAATTCGATGTCCAATAAAATTCGATATCTAATAAATAAAAATTATTAGAAATGTAATTTATCTCTATGTTAAAGTTCTAAAGAAAATTTTTTACTCCTTAGGAAAAAGCTGAAGAGGATATTCTTGTCTTGGAATTGAAATTTAAGCAGTCTGAGTATTTTACTGTAGTTTTTTGTGGATAAATACGATATAAGCTACCTTTTCTTTGTAAAAATAGTATATTATGCATCTAGGGATACATACAGGCGTTTTTCGTCGAGCGTGACGTATGCAGAACGCCTGTATCCCCAGTTGCATACGATATTTTCTTCAAAAAGTGCACGAAACCACGTGTTTGAGAGCGTGTAAAGCGAGCTGAAAGTTGCTGTTTCCAGAGGTTAGAATAGCGCGATTACAAGATTTTCCGCCAGAGGCAGTACTGTCGCGAGTTTTTTTACATCCAGCTGGAGTTTTTTTCCCTGTTAGGAGTTTTTTTCCCAGTTTATTTCACTGCTCTGAAAACAGCAACTTTCAGCTCGCTTCACACGCTCGAAAACAAGTGGTTTTCGTGCACGTGTTGATAAGAAAGTAATTTTCTCAACACCCGTTCATGTATACCTGTCCTGACCACTGAGACACTACGGTATAGGGTCGTAGGACTGCGGATATAGTAAATGAGAGAATGTGGGATTCTGCAGAGAGATGGTTCCCGAGGGACACTGACTAATTGTTCCTATCTGACTGAAGGACGCAACATCACCATTTCCCATCGAAAACTCCGACTAGTCTAAATTCGATTTCTCTCTGTGTGTAAACTCGATCCATTATATTTTGTCCTCTTTCTCCAATTCTGTCAAGATCTTCTCTTCTTTTTTCCTGACTTTTTTGTACATCGATCCACTAGTTTCTCACCCTAAGATTTTAAATTAACAGTCTTTGGATATTTTTGATAGCGATGGATTTTTTTATAGAAACACAAAACAGCAAATAGAAAAAACAAATTTTTCTTTTATTTAAAATATTATGATAACAAAGTGAATAGTGAATTATATATGTATACATACATCATATACATATTATACATATTGTCTATAAATACATTGCCTATGGCGCTAGTTTTATTTCCGGACGTGGAATATTTAAGTTGTAGTTTCTTCCTTGTGATCACTCTATTTTCTACTGACACGATTATCATCTTATAGCCATTGTAGGGCTTGTTAGGAAATCAATTACAGTATTACAGACATTCCGAGTGCAGTGATACACATTTCTCTCAATCAATATCATTTCCCCTACTTAATTTGGAAAAGAAACATTATTTACAATATATTTTTTATGGAACAAAAATTACATGTGACGTATCGTTTCTATATATATATCCATTTAAAACATTTAACTATACAATTTATATCTTTGATCAAATTTAAAAACTTATGTTTCCTTAAAGAATATTCTCGTTTTGAATTTTTCGCTTTAATATGCAATAAGTTGTAGAATCAATTAATATTTAATTCACCTATTGCATGTACTTTCAATAAATTTCCCTTAACTAGATTTTCCGACCCAGTTGTTAAATCAGTAACACATAGTCAAAGCAAATCGCTCAAAGCTGTCTCGCGTTTCCGTGAAAGGTTTGATTTGAAGGAAGGAATTATTTCCTGTCGTGTTGAACCAATATTCACATGAACTCCGTTCGTTTGAAAAATAGTTTCTCATTCAAAATTATCTCGCTTGTTCGCTTCTCATCACAGATTTCCTTTTTTTTTTTTTTTACAATTATCGAATTTGTCTATTCAAAGTTGAAAATTACAAATTTCTACATGGCTTTATCGTTGGTGATGGAAACATCTGTTTCTGTACTTTGGGAATAGGATACTATAAAATTCTTGCATTGTCATGATGTCCCGAGACATTTTATCCAGAAATTTCATTTCCTACTCGTATCGATTTTGTCGCGCAGTCGAGGAATTACTCGGCGTCAAATTGATTATCTATAATACTAAAGTTCGGTCACCAACCTCTGCTCGTGGTAATTTTGACTTCATAATAACGATCCGTCCACAATTCTCTGCCAGTTTATATACCTGACCTCGGATAAAAAAACATTTTTATCAGAAACTTCAACCTCAACAACTTTTTTAAAGAAATTCGGAGTTAGAGTTTATTTTAATCTGGGAAACTAACGTGAATTAATTTAAAGTGAACCGAATAGGCTTCCACATTAAAATGAATTTAAATCTGTTGAACTCGTTTGAAATCTCTTGAAAATTCTTAAACTCTTTTGAATACTTTTGAACACGCAGATAAATTAATCTTTTAATAAGTTACCGATTCAAATCTACTGGACATTTTTGATATTTTGGCAGATAAAATATGTTACAATTACAGATAAAATCTGTAAATCTTGCAACTCTACACATATGTAAAATTTACAGAAAAGTTTCTGTTAGTCATCTGCTAACGTACCAGAAATAATCGGTTCTATTTTCAACTTATAAAATCTGTTTATTCTAAATATTGAAAATTTGTAAAAACAGAAGAAATCTGTGGATTTCACAGTTTTTTATTTGTAGGATTTACAGATTTTATCTGTAGAATGTGCAGAAATAATCTGCTATCCCGATATTCCAGCAGATTAAATCTGTAGATTCTACAGATTTTTTTGTAGATTCAACAGATTCTTTTTTCTGCGTGGAAATTCATTGAAATTCCTTATTATCTCTGATATTTTTAATAGATTTCATGAAATCTCTTAAAATTATTTTTAAATCTCTTGAAATTCCTTAAAGTGTCTTGAAATCTCTTAAAATCCCGGGCAGCCCTGTTAATTTTTAATATATATCAAAACTTCCTCGGATTTAAAAGCTTCTTGATGTAACATGAAGTAGAATCGATTAATATCTTGAGGATGTAAAAGGGGGTAAAAAAGGAATATTGAAAGGGTTTTATAACAGAAAATAAAATTTTTACGTGAAGAAAAAACACAAATTTAAATCAATTTTCCCCCTCCCGTGACTCCCATCCGAAAAAATACTCCATGTCTCTTTTCCCATAGGGGGATGCAACCTTCACCCCTTTCTGCACCTTAAGAACTTTGCCCGTCGTTCCACTGATCCTCCTCATTTACTTCCTGCCAATCTTCTATCGAATAACTGAGACGCAAACCCCTGTGAAATTGTATGCGAGAAAAATTGAGACTACTGATTCGATTGACTAAAAACTTCTACTGCAATAGAGCGTAGATTGGATAGAAAATTAGTTTTCCAGTGAAAAGATACAAATTGCGAGCACTCCTTCATTTTTCTATGCACTTCCATCGTATTTAATTGAATTATGTTTTTTTAATTATTTTAATGTCTTTTTAGTTTCTCTAAAACTTGTTTCAGTACTGTACCCAAGCATTTTTTTACAAGAAATCTTTGACAATTGATCATGAAATTTAAAAAGACATTTCAATAATATTAAGAGAGTTATATAAAAGTTTTACAGGAATTTGAAATATTTTTCATTATAGCTCTGATTTTATCAAACCACAAAAAGTTCAAATCTCTCTGGTCAGTGAATCAAATTCGCGTTAACTTTTTTATGAAAGTCGCGTATGACAAACGGTTTTATTCCGTGGGGTATCATCGACAAATCACGACCGTTTTTCAATTTCGAGATAAAATCGCTTTAAGCAAGAAATTCGACGTCGATAATTCGAACTACGTACTCGAATTACAAATCCTAAACCACATCTCATCATATGAAGTTTAAGGTAGTCGAGAAAATCTTTCGAGATAATCATTTTATCGTGAAATCGCTGTAAGAATAGCGACCCTCGCAGAACGTTAAACAAGCAAAACTTTTATGCCGGATGATCGCACAGAGACCAAACATCAGACGACAAATCTCTTTTCCTTATAATACTTTTTGTATCTTGGCACATGAAGTAGGTAGATATCGATAGGCGACTCGGAAAAGAAATTGTCATATATATACTGGATTTATATGAAGCTGTTGGCCGCAAAGCTTCATTTACAAAATTCTCAGACTTTTGAAACTTTTGACTTTTCCCAAACTTCCAGCCACCTTAATATAAAAAGCGATTGAACTTTTTTATATTAATTGTTCTTTTTCTTTTTTAATTGGCAGATTTAAATTACTCCACTATAAAAAATATGTAACTTGGGAAATTGTAAATCCGTAGAATATGCTCTACATCTAGGGAAGATAAATGTGGGATTAAAGGGGATCGAAATAATGATGACTGGAGTGGATCGTGTAAGCTGATCAGATAAGATGCTTCTGAACAGAACTGAAAGATAAATGAAACGTTAACATGAGTTCTACAACTTTTTATACTCTGACCTAATCCTAGCATACATAGTAATCTAATAGTCTAACTAGAATGCCATTGACTTTTTTTTTCTTCTTTTTTTCCCTTTCATTCCATAATAAATCAAATATCTATAAATAATCTCAGGTTCCGCAGATCAGAACTAGATTCTCAGATCCCGTGTAGAAATTTCGATAGAGGTCTAGTAGGGGCCTCACTAGTTTTCCCTTTTTTAGTCGAGCCCTGATGGAGAAAACTAGTCGGGGCCCCAGCTAGATCGTAACGCTTTTGTCAGTTAGGCCCCGATTACTAGATCTAGTGGGAATTGCCCTTCCACAGCCCTATTAGAGAAAGGGCACTGCTGTGGCCCTAATCAGGTCCCCGCGATATACATTTTTAATTATAAACGTATATAGTTATGCATTTGGGACGATTTGAAGTAGAAATGCTCAAAATTTCTCCTTCTATCGTCCCAAATACATCGCTAGAAATAAACATAAAATTATATTAGTTTATATTGAGCTTTATTTTAATCTCTAAATATTAAAAAAATATATATATCGTATATAAATATATCCTTAATTCTACTGTTATTCCCTTTGTGGTTGTCTCCCTTGTTCGCGCGATCTCCTTCCACCATCCCAGTCCTTGGCATTAGGCAAAACATATGCTTCAATTCGGAGAGAAAATATATTTCAGTTATTGGCTCTCATAATCATTCAGTTATTGGCTCTCATTTCATTATTGGCTCTCAAATCATTTTCAGGGTCACTCGAACTTTCAAAATTGTTTCACTGTGCACCTCGTAATAATTTTCGATGAAATCCTCTTCGTCTGTTAAATTAGTGACGATTTCCTCCTCTATTATTTCAACATGTGGTCCAGAATCCGGCATTTCCTCGAGTAGCACATCCATCGGTTTATTTGAAACTATAACAAAAATATGTTTTATAGGAAACCTTTTAAAAAATAATATTCACCTTAGGCGTACTAAGAAATTAAATTTTATAACCTATTTATGGAGTGAAATAAAGAGATCTAATTTTGAGAAATTGTGATTTTTAAAATAATTTATTCTTATAGTAATAATGTAACATAATTTTAATTTTAATTTGCATCTATCAATTGTGATTCTACAGTTCTTTTTAGAATTATTTTATTATAAATACATTATTTACCTTCTAAATAATCCACTGATGGAATAGTTTGTACAGCCTCAGTTCTGTCAAGTGTAACTTCATCTGAAAAAGTTGAATAACAATAATTAATATAATTATTATTTACTAGTTTACAGTGGAACTAATAAAGATATTTTTTAAACAAATTTAATGAACAAGAAGCAACTTATTTAAACATACTAAACAAATTAAAACTGCGTAGATCATTAATTTATATCTCATTTTTTATTTACTATTATTTTAATTATCTTATATTATAAATACATTACTTACCTTCAGAACTGTTAGTGCTTTCAAAAATTTCCTTTTGCAGCTTTTGCTGCAAGCGAAACTTTCTACTTCGCAATCGTCCTTGCTCTTGCTGGTGCCTTTTCCTTTCCATAATAAATAATTTATTCCAATTGTCACAACACGACTGACACTTGTGGACTTTACCAAAGAAAGGTTACGTTGAGCGCCGTCTAACGGCCAAAACTCATAATTACGAAAGTAAGGTTAGTGGGGATTTTCTAGCCGGGGCCCCACTAAATACAGATAGACTTATCAAAGTAAGAAATTTGCCACTAGCGCCAGATAGGGCCCTGATTAGTTTTTTCTAGACTAGAACTTCTAGTCCGGGCCACGCTAGAACCCTAATTTAAATGGGGAAAGATAGGGAAATTTCTACACGGGATTTGTGTTTACCTAAGGCGACATTTATTTATAATTGGCGCCTAAAACTTTTATGAGACAACTCCAAATTTAATTTGGAAATTTTTCAGATATTTCTTCGAAGAATACCAAGAAAGGTCATTCCCGTCTCTCGAGTACAAAAAGAACCGTGCTTTTTACTTCCGAAATAACCTCTTCAACTTTTCTGTGTTGATCCTTGTTTTCGGGAAAGATGGTCTTATTTGCTGAAAGCGCATCTATGAGAAAAGTAAAGTAGGAAGAGGTAACAAAACGTGATTATGGGAGGAAAATAGAGGAGGGAAAAGAGGATGAGGGAAAAGAAGATAGATAAAAGGGATAGGAAAAGAGTTTTTGACCGGAGGGAAAATATTGAGCAACGAGTGGAAATAAAGAAAGGTCTACTTGCTAGATCGTGAGAGGGTGAGGGAAGAGGAGAGAGAGAGAGAGAGAGAAAGAAAAGTAGGTGTAGAAATACATAAAAGTGAGAGAAGGCGAGTCACAGTTTTGGAGGGCTGCCGAATATTGATCCTTTCCAGAGGTGAATGCCGGGTCCTGAACCCAGGATTCTCTGCGTTCCTCATGTTGCGTTTACGGCTATGTCACGTGCGCAACTATCAGCAACCTCGCGTTTCACGAAACTATTTTTTATTTTCGAAAAATTTTCTAATTCAAATAGTTTCTACAAAATACTCGAAATTTTCACCTTTTCTCAACAAATTTATTTAGAATTCTCAATAATCTGATCTTGAAATCGCGAAAGTTTTTTTAGTTTTGAAAGGAAAGGACGCACACTATGTTCAGATAATTATGATTTATATGGGCACACAAAATATACCTTTGATAGACTTGACGCAACGTGTCGCTCTCGTTATCATTTTATTATTATCATTATTATTGTGATCTAGTGTCAAGACTATAAAACACATGACTGTTCATCATGGTTAACCTAATTATGTCAGTTGCGCAGGTAATGCATTTCAAGAGACCGTCAAGGTGTATGACATATGTATTTGGAGTGGAATGTTATAAAGGGTTTGCATCAAGAGCCATTATTTTGTGAAATGAAAATTACTCGCCAGATTGCAGTAATTAATTGTATTACTATTCAGTTTTAATATTTAATTTGGACTTTATTACTTAGAGTTAATGAATATTTAGATTATGAAGCAGATACATATTTAAAAACAGAGGACTCTCAATTGAAAAGAAGCAATACCATCGCAATTTTCCAAAAATCGATATATCGACTAATTCACTTTTGAAAATCATAGTTTTTTGTACCCAAGGTTCGAACATGAGAGCTTTTAATCTAAATATATTAGAAAAATTATTATTATTATTATTATTATTATTATTATTTCTGCTTTACGCAGAAAATCAAATTTCAAGAACACAATCCTCCTTGGTGGCATTTTATGTTGATAGGAAGAAGCGTCCTTTATCTTATGTCAAGCTCGGCCTTTTTACGTACTTTTTCTTTCAAGACAAGATAAGTCTCCGAGAAAAGTATATCAAAAGAAAAGGTTTCATCAAAACAAATCTACTTTTATTGTAAAAGAATATCCTTTTCAAAATGTTTAAAGTATTATCAGTGAAAATCTAAAGAATCAATGTGTTTAATTGCAGCGAAATTCAGTTTTCGTTTTACTGACACGCTGGTAAATCAACAGAATTTATATAATCTCAGAAACCACCATATAAGATCCTTATTATCTGTGATCGACTGAACTGCCACTCAGCAAGAAAACTTTTGACACAGTGACAAGATACGTAAAAATGATACGTATTCAGTGTGTGCTTTGCCCTCTGGCAAAGAAACAAACTCTTCAAAGTTCAAATATTCAGACACGTATTCCCATTTTGTTTGGCAACCATTGCATGATCTTTGCTTATATATTTTCTGTGGGTTTTGCAGAAAATAAACAAAAATTGCTTCTTTTAAAAGAAATAATTGGAACAAGTGCTGCTCAAGAGGTTGAACAATACCTTGAACAAATTGTAATAAATTTCTCGAATTCAACTTTCTAAATTTAAATGAGTGAGAATTGTTTTATTAATTAAGCCTCTGAATGCGATTATCCTGAATATCCGCGGCTCATTTCTCTAACTGAATCAACATTAATCGACAAACGATATGGACGTTATAATTTCATCCAATTTTCCCACCGTGAATTTGGGTGGGAAAATCCAGTTGGGTTCATTCCCAATGAGAATGTGTATTCGAATTTCATTCGCGTCCCTTGATTTATGATTTTCCGAGCGAAAAGCCTCGACAAATTTTCTGAGAGCAATTTCGTGTCAATTTTGAATTCTCCATTTTTCAGTTTATCATCAGTTTCTTACAGCGACGTAAAGAAAAGTAAAATCGAAGTTGTTTGCGAATTGCGAAAAAAAACCTGGACTTTTCATTGAAACCTCTCGAAATCCCTTAAAGATCCACAAAAACCATTAAAATCATGAATCTCTTGAAATATAAGTTAGAATTCGAAAAAATTTCTAAAAATTCCTAAAAACTTCTTTGAATTTCTTAACGTTTAAAATCTCTTAAAATCCTTAGAAATTTTATCAAATTCCATGAACTCCTTAAAAATTCAAAACCTTTTTAAAATTATATATGTATAGAAATTCTCTTAAAATCCCAAGAAACTTCTTAAAAGTTTACTTTAATGCTTTAAAGTCTACTATAACATTTAAAGTCTCTTTACGTCCTTTAAAATCCATTAAAATTATTAGAAATATTATTCAACTCCTTGAAATTATTAAAATCTCTTGAATTTTTTTTAAATTCCTGGAAATTTTACGACAACATTTAAAATACCTTAAAGTCTCTTCAAATTCACCCCTTAAAATTCCTTAGCTTTAAAAAATCTCTGCAAATTTCATGAATTCCATTAAAATTCTACGAAATATCCTGAAATACCTTAAAATTCTATGAAATCTTTTAAAAATCCTAAAAATCTTTAGAGCTTCTTAAAAATTACTTGAAAATTGTCAAAATCCATTAAAATTCCTAGAAACCTCTTGAAATTCCACTGTAAAAAAAGTAATGTATCGAAATGTCCCTAAAGTGTAAGGTTTTTTTTTTACTTCTTCCGCAACTTCAACTCATTCAAAAGCCATCCGAGATTTGCGCGATATATCGTTACACAATTTTTTAATAGTATAGTGGAAAGTAGAACAACAACATTCTTTTAAAATCTTATATTTCGCAACTTTTTAAATTCCCCGAAAAAGTTAAAACTTTAGGAGAAACTTGTCGTAACGAGGATTGGTAAATTCTTTTGAAAGTTGCATTAAGATTGACTGTCTATTGTAAGAAGGCTTTGGCTTTTTCGCGAAAGCGAGGGTGGATCACAGGGTCGCTTCAACAAGACATTCTTCTTATTTACTGTCGTTCCACCCACCGGTAATGAGAGCGTTCCGACGTCTAACGAGGAACTCTTTTAAAAAAGGAAAAAATACGATGGAAGTGAGATGGGGTGAAAGAGAGAGAGAGGGGATGGGGGGAGGGCAAAGAACGCTAGGCTATTTGTGGGCCACAGAAAATTACTGGGACACCCCGTTGCTATGGTATAACGTGTTCGGAATAACAGGACTCTCAGCTGGATGCTATGGATGGCTTTATATTTTTTTCAGTGCAAACTGACGCCTCGAAGACAATTGCTCTTTACTACTATTCGAGCTATTTTATTTTTACAAAAGGGGGTTGGAAAAGAACGATAAACAAAGTGGATAGAAAAAGGGGTTTGGAAAAAGGGGTTCGGAAAAATGAATGGAAAAAAGAGGTTAGGAAAATAAAATAAAAGCCTTTCATTGTCCACAAGACTTTTTGAGATCAGCTTGTAAGATTTCTTCAATAGCCATCTACACTATATAGATAAATTAAAGAACTCTATGAAGCGCAATACCACGTTTTCCCAACCGCAGTCGAGAGTAGCTCTTCCAACAACTTTTTACTAGCTGCTGAAAAACCTAAAAGTTTTTTCCCAGGTATAACGTCCCGTTGGTCCTTCAAGCTCGAAAAAGGAAAAAAATATTGAAAACTTTCCAACTGCCCACTCATACTTATTTGGCTCGATCCCGTCAAACTTTTACGGGAGTTTAAGAGAGATTTATAAAGAGAGTGGCGAAAGCGTTAAAAAATGTATTTCTAAAGATCGAATAGGTTGATTGTTTGTGGAATGCTTTTTCAGACACCTTTATTCCATTACGAAAATTTTTATTCTCCTGGGAGAATAACGATTCATTAATCTTTGTTACTGATAATTTTATTTGAGAACTATACCTAGAAAAATTATCCTTTAATTAATGAGGAGAGGGAAATTCTCAAGTTTAAACTTCAAAGCCAGAAATTCTGAAATTTTACTCCATAGTACCACCTCCTTAATCTTAAATGAAATATTGCAAAATTCCGATTTCAGAAAAGGTGCTTGTTTAATGAAAATTTCATTTGTGTGGCTTTACCAGAATATACAAGTAACGACATCAGTCTCAAGTTTCTCTTAACCCTTTCAATTTAAAGTACCTACTCTTTTCGCGCTCTCACGATTAATGAACATAATTTATTTCACGAAGCAGTCGCTTCCAGACTTATTCAGAGAACATTTTCAAGTGTGTGACTATTGCAGATTCTTTTCACTTTGTGTCTTTGGAAGTCCGACACAAATCAAGAACGTAAATTTCGCTGCCCGTAGGGCATGTTTTTCTTTCTATAAATTGGAAATCTCTGTAACTTGTTTTCGTTTAACTCTGTCACCGCGATATATTTACATAAGGATTTTATATGGAAGAACCGATTAATTCTCTTTCAATGTACCTTCAGATAAAGTTTTACTTTTAATTAAAATTCAAGTTTAATTATCTAACCTTTGTCAATTAATTTTAATTTTTCCAGCAGATTTTAAATCCAAAACATACAGAAATCTGTTTCTGAATTTATTCTTCCATCCACCTTGAAAGGAATAAATCTCTAAAAACGATTTTCTGTCATAATGACCCACAAGCAACCAATTCAACTGGAAATGGAATTACGAACTTTCTTTCTTCTCGTCCATTTCCAGGACGCCACCTATGTAATTAGGAGGTACACTGTAGAGACGAACACCTATAATATCTTCTGAACATTTTCTAAAATAGAAAAATTCGAGCAAACTTCTTTTCATTTCACGGGAACAGTCGTTTTGGTAAAAAGATTCATTTTCGTGAAAAAGATTCGTTTTCGTCCTAGTATAGGAGGATAAGAGTTTAGCTTGTTACATGAGAAATCCGACCTTTTAAACGAATGTTCCTATAGCGATTCGATTAAACCTAGAACCCAACCCCAAGCTTCGTTACCAATGATAGAACCAATTATCTGCTGAATTCATCCTTCCTTTCTCCCTTGAAACGAGCCTGAAATTCACCGATGACACATAAAGATTACTTCCCTTTACAACGATGAAAAACTCGATTCCTATTTACTATCTAAAATAAATAAAACTTACTAAAATAAATTGATAAACATTTTACTGGGTCTGGTCAGTGAAATGTTCAAAGTACAAAGTCCTTAAAAAATGAGCAAACTTTAAACATATCTCTAGTCTTCTAATGTCCCTACCCTGTTGGAAGTAAAAAGGTAGAAAGTTTACCTATTTGAAGCTTTCTCAATCTTCAGGATTGAAACAAAAAGGAAAAATGTATCCTTACCTATCTTTTTCAGCTCCAACTTTCCTATCCATGTCTATACTATATGTCTAATCATTTGAATCAATATCTATCCTTGTATAATCATTTCAATCTCAAAGTGTATTAAAGGGTGGCCACATATCAGAGAATTCAGGGAAATGTTAGGGAAATGCGAGTAGTTGTCAGGGAAATTAGAAATTGACATTTATACTGACTATGTTATTTTTGTCGTATTACATATATAGCTTTTGTAGATTATTTCACAGATTTTAGAAGCTTTCCAAGGATTTCGGAGGATTAAAAAGAATTTCCAGGCATTCTGTAGGATTCTAGCTCAGGGTTTCTAATAATTTCAAGAGATTTTCAATAATTGTAAGGAATTTTAAGAGGTTTCCAAAAATTTAAAGGGATTACAAGAGATTTTTATATTTAAAAATTTTAAGATGTTTCTAGGAATTTCAGGAAATATCAATTTATTCACATTTTTAACATTTTTTTGTCAGGGAAATTTGTCTTAAAGTCAGGGAAAAGTCAGGGAAATGTCAGAGAAATTGAAAAATTGAATCTTGTGGTCACCCTGTATTACCAAGTCTATCCTTATCAATCATTACCTTTCTATCCACGTCTATCCTTAATCTAATCATCTCAACCCTTTTCTGCCCCTTTTACAATCGAAAATCTTAGATAAATTAGTAGATAGATCAACTTTCTCCTCTTTTTCCCCTTCCTTGATCACCTACTCTCAATATCCACTGCAAAAAAAAAATTTATAATCATTTAATCAACAGATGACCGTCTGCAATTTATATTCCAAGCAATTCTCACGTTTGCCAACTAAAAGAAAAAGAAAAGAAAAACGTAAATGGATCGCTATTCTGCAGAATGCTGGGTGAAATAGGGACACCCAGTGCGAAATTGAAAATTAAAATTTATGATTGCGTTAAAGTGCTAAGACATTGCCCGTGGAAAAATTACAGGGTCGGACTACAGCAATGTTAAGAAATAATGCCACGGTACTTCGATGAGTGATTATGAGATAGAACATATTTTTTTCTCCTGCTTTCTACCTCCCTCATATACATCGAAGTGCTTGTATGCAAAAGTGGAAATTTTAGAGCTCGGGAAAGCTCTTAAAGACGGAAGCGCAAGGCCGCCGCACCCCGTGTGGAGAAATTTTGGGGAACTATTCGGGTCCAAATTAGACCGTCTAATTGCTAATATGGTGCTAATTAGACGGACTAATGTGGTGCTAAATAGAACTGTAACGTTTTTACACTGCTTAGGACTAGACTAGACCAGCTAATTAGGTGCTAAAGTGGGCTACTACACTCTAAATTTGAATCAGTCCGGATTTGATGACTGACATATCAGTCACTTTGACTGTTTCAAATCAGTCATTTCCAGTGATTGATGAAATCAGTCAGTTTTGATTGATTCAATCATTTATTTGGATTAATTTACACGAGTCGAAATATAGGTGGCTAGAAGGTCTAGCCAGCCGCTGAAAAAATAAAAATAAATCTTATAAAAAAAGATTATTAATTAAGAACATGGATTAGTCGTTCATATATTACGGATATAATTATAAATAATCAATATTTGTAAATTTTAATGAATATATAACAAATAAAATTTCGCACGCAACGCGGGGGAATCGAACGCATGACCTACGGGACGCGAATCCAGCTACCTAACCATTGCCCTAAGCTCTCGAGATGATGGTAACAAATTTTTCCACGGTATACTCAACCATACACAAATATTAAAATATCTCAAGATAATTTCATTAAAAAAAGCTTTTGCATTAACAATGAATAAAATACGTATATATACAATTTTTCATATTTTTATGTTCACTTTTAAAAACCTAAAAAACTTATTCTTCTTCCTTTCTTGTTACATCAAAGGACTGACTAACTTGTCATTTAGAAAATGACAAACAAATCAGTCACTTTCATTGACTAACAATCAGTCGTTTGAGGTGGCTGATTGGATCAGTCACCAATATTAACCTATTAATCAGTAAAAACGACTGTATTGTCAGTCAAAATGACTGAGTTTTCTGTCAAAACATGCTTTACTAATTGAATCAGTCAAATTTTGACTGATTTAAATTTAGAGTGTAATTGGGTCCTATTGAGCAGATATAATCATAAAAACAATTTTTGTTTAACAAATACTATTTAATTTTTAAAATAGCTTAAAACATAAAACAATGTTTCAGAGGATAATGTTGAAAATATAAATTTTATGTTAAAAAACAAAAATATGCGACACTCCAATTTTAAGAACTTTATTTCGATGAATCCAATGCTCAGTCCAATATTCTCTTTAGATTTGTAATGCGTTGATAAAACATCTATAATAAAAATCTTTGAAAATAAAATAACTGTTGTTTATAAAATATATATACTAAAGGCTAAAATAGCCCGCAACACATAGAACCCGATTAGACCGTCTAAGTGAAAAAAAAACGTTTTTTTTTATAAAGTTTATTGTTCATTATTTGTATTTTTAAATACTCTGAAAAGTTTTCAGAGTATATCAAAAAATTTGTTTTTGACACTTAGAAAATTTTTTGATTATGGAAGTCTAAATAGCACCAGTACGGGAACCCCATTAGACCGTCTAGACTAGACGGACTAGATTCGGCCCCAATTGGACTTAAGTCTGCCCCAACATTTTTTCACACGGGACGTTGGGGCTTCGTTCGAGCTCAATCGAACGCGAAGACAGAATTAAAGCGGAAACAGGTTTCAGGCAATTTAAACCTCATGCATGTTAAGCATTCTGCGAGACTGAAAGACAGAGAGCACTTTGATAATCTCTTTCACCGACCAATGACTAATCAATTAGACTCCATTCTATTGCTCCACAGAACACTTAATAAAGATGGCAGATTTAGCATCCAATTAATAATTAATTCTAAGCCCAGAACAATTTGAATTTTAAGCTCCTCCTGATATAATATCAGTAAAATAAGAGAGAAGTGTTTTAGTAATATTAGTCGAACTAAATCGATATGTTCTCTCGCTCCAGTAATTTTAGTTGAGCTTTGAGCTCCGATTTAACTGAATTAAGACATCACAGCTTAACCCACTATAAATGCATTGCGTTTTTCTTCCATTTCCGCCTGCATTGAAAATTGAAGGATAAAAGCATTTGAAGGAACTTTTTCCAAGTAGTTTAAAGTAATCTTGAAAAGTTTTTCATTCTTTTGAAATCACTTGAAATTACTTGAAATCTCTTGAAATTTTGTGAAATTTTTTTGAAAATATGTTATTACTAATCCCTTACAAGTCCAAACCTAAGACAAAAATTCTTGATCATCTCTATAAATCTTTATTAGTGTAATTTTCCGATATGGAACTTGTATCTGTGTCTACGCGTGTCTGTAAGTCTAGGTCTCTATTCGCCTCTGAACGATCCACAGTCTCATAAACAAACCCTATCATAATCCCGTCCACTTCAATTTGCCTCAAAGCACCCCAAGCAACCTCTGCCCTAAACTCTTGATCCACAATGCCTCTCCCCTTTATGATAATCCGTTCACCATAAAGCCATAATCCATCCTGTATGGAATACCTTGCTCTTTTTTTTATTAAGATTTACAACCTTTGCACCGATATTACTCAAAGCTCTAAGCTATAAATGCCTTTTTATACGTCAATATTTCCTTTTTGTTAAACCTAAAATAAAAGGAACATGGAAAAGAAAATGAACATGAAAAATAAATATTATCACATTAAAAAAAAGTTTTGAGTAAAATTGGTGCAGTCCACTCACTCAGTTTTTTTCACTGATACAAATTGAAAAAAGCTGTGTGTAGGATAAGCTTTGAGCTGAAAAAGTTACTACTAGTGGATAAGCAATTTCTAACCAGTACCTCTATTACTCCATATATTTTGAATTTTGAAAATGGAGTTGAAAACTAAAAGTTACCATAAAGCATGTATCACGTTTCGTACGAATGTACTAACACAAGTTCGTTTTACTAACATAAGATTGGTTCATGGAAACTGTCCAAAATGCGAACTCAATATCCCCGCGATACTAACCTACGATTACTTTTCCTGCTTGCAGATAATGCAGATCTCTATCTCAAAATGAGAGTGAAGTTGATTCCCGACCACAATTTACGAACTATCGGGAGTTCGAAAAATTATTGCGAGAGACAGGATCTTATCGGACGAGTTCGAAGGCGCTTCAACGAGTGTGTTCAGTGCGCGTAAGAACAGAACTTCCTATACTTTTTAGTTTGTGATCGATCGTCAAAAACTACCAGCTGGACGGTCACGTAGACGGAGTTGACAGTAAGTGAGATATGTGAACAGATAAAGCAACTGCAAAGAGAACAAAAGGGGAGAAAAGATTAAAGAACCATGAAATAAAGGAATAGGGAAAAAAGAATAAGAAAAAGAAGGATCAAGGACATAAGGATAAGGAAGACAAGGGGACAAAGAAGAATAAGAAAAACTGAAAGCTGACAAGAATAAGTAAGGAAACAAGGGTACATGTCAGGAGTTGTTTTCGATATGGAGATCGTGAGACGCACCGAATTTATAACCTGTTCGAACTTTGATAAGAACAAAGTACCTGTGCTCGAAACTAAAGCAAAATTCATGTTCCTGCTCGGACCACAAGGACGTATTTGATTTCCCTTCGATTCCGATCACGTTTTAAACCTCAGAATGAATCGCCTTAAGGAAAATCAGGAGATACCTGAGCAGATCGTATTAGCTTATGCGACAGATTTAGATTCATAGAAGACAGCAAGCGTAACGAGAATCAACATAATTGAAGAGTCAATATGGAGTCAACGAAATTGGGTGGCCCCAATGCCGAGAGTCCAAGATCTCACTCGCCTACACTCGCAAGTTACGTGATGACTGAAGACGGGAATATTGACTACATTATTAGTGATTATATGGAAAGACTCGGAACGCGCCTTAATATTCTTGAGACTGAGCTAAAGTACGCTTGGAGGGCACTTGATCTTTTGAGTCAGGAATACATTAAGATGTGGCAGCGTCTGGAGAAATTGGAGGGTCTGTTGTGTGAGCAGCAGACTGTGATCAGTCAGTTGATTGAGTTTTACACCACAGGTGGAAGCCACGATCGAGTCAGTACGGTTGAGGAGTCCTTGGTGAACCAACAGAGATCAGAAAGTGAATTGGATGCGATTGAAAAGAGTCTGGGTGCAGCCATTGGTATTGAGGAAACTAGTGTGCTCAGGGAGAAATTGGCACAACAGGAGCTGGCGAGAATGCGTTGTTTAGCGCAGGATAATACTGTAACGGCTGTGGTTACTGACATACAAAGGAATGTGAGAAATTTGGAAGCCTTGGAAACACTGGAAGAGGAGGAGGGAAACATGCCTGACGAGGCCTTTTACAGGAGTTTAAACAATGCGTACAGGGAAGATCTGATTTGTGGGGATGCTTCGAGACCGACGTCACAGTTAGGGATGATATGGGAAGAGGCAGAGGAGGCGGAGGACAGTAACGGCAAGAAGGAAGTGGAAAGTAGCACGTTTACAAGTTCTACAGCACAGGAGAAGATTGGGGATGAAGAGCAGAAGCAGCAAACTAAAGAAGAAATTCAGCAGATGACGATAAAGAAGGAGGACGAGTTGGAGGAAGAAGAAGAAGAAGACGGGGAAATTTTCAGTGCAGCTGATTACAAAACTTATAGGGGAGATGAACCCTGCGTGAGCGAACAGGACCTCGCCCAAGTCTCTAGACTTAGTGCCATAGACAAAGTAGCCCTTGCAAAGCTCCAGGAACTCGATAGACTGGATTCGAAACTTCAGAAAGACTCTCAAAATATTATAGAACTCCAATGCATGCTGAGAGACTCGCCGAAACGTCAGTATGCTACGGAGACTGAAGCTAAGTTAGTGGAAGAAGCGAGCAGCATAGACGAACAAATTCGAAAAATTTATGCAGAGCCGGACATTGACAGTTGGATGTATTCCAAAAGTCCGGGGTCAACTGGGAGATCAATATCTAGGGTTAGCACGGACAGTGGCTTAACGACTGATGGAGACTTCACAGCCAGATCTTTATCTCCAAGACTGTCTGGTACTTCTAGGAGCAACGTGGACTCGATGTCTTCAACGTACACTCCGCCGAGATTAGGCTACACTTCAGCTCTGCTTGAGAAAAGCCCTGAGCCTGTTGTCCAATTGCCAATCGATGTTGGTAACTTCGCAAAAGGGTATGCTGAGAATAAAGAATTAACTGATCTCATGGTTGAGAGCTTTGCAGCAGTGACGTGTGCTTCGCCTACGATTTACAATACAACGACGGATAAGGTGGTATCACCAACTCCCTCAGGTGGAAGCATGCACAGTTTACATAGTATTCAAAGCATCCACAGCGTCAGAACTAGGCAGGATGGATATTTTGGAAGTGCTGCTAGATTAAACTTGGACTTCCAAGAAAGTAGGACACCTCCAAGTCCCTCTCCGAGCTCGCCACCGCCACCAGCACCTCGCGATCCCTCAGAAAGTTTTCTTATGTCTGCTGTAGAACAAAAGGATGTGGATATTAAATGCGCTCAAAGTCCCAACTTCTTAAGAAATACCGAGAAAATGATTGCCTTAGAACAGGGACGACTCAGCCCTCGTACTCCTCACTCACCAAAGTCGCCTCGGGTATCGCCAAAGCATTTGGCAAAGCCTAGCAGCGCTAATATTGTGGCAGCGAAATCGGATTCTGGTCTTTCATCAATGAGTGGGTGGAGTAGTCTTGATAAATCACCAAGTTCGCCTAAAAGTTCGATCACAAAAATGTTAACCTCCTACTCCTTAGATCATGGTAGATCATCACTGACTCAGACGACGCAGCCGATCAGAACGGCCAGTCCGATAGCTGCTATCCAGGAAACGAAAAGCTCAGGCATTACTCAGGAACCTTTGTACGATACTCCAGAAGGCAGGGATGCTTTACTCGCAGCTACGAGTCAGTACAATGCAGTAGTCAATCATCTATCATCTCTCACTTCAATCAAGACTCCCATTATGCAAGATGATTACAATTTCGTGCCTCCGCCAGCTCCTGGTGCTGGAGCTCAGAGTCCAAAGAAGCGAGGACGTCAGCTTAGCTTTGATGAAGGTACAATTGAAAGCACTGTGGACTTTCTTTATAGATCAGAACAACCAGCAATATATTCAGTAGCAGGTAGCAATCGAACACAAGCGTTAGCTCATGTCTACACCAGTGGTGCAGGAACGTATGGACCTAGAACAACAACTGCTGGATACTATCCGGACGCGATGGAACAATTTTCAAACTTTGAAACATACAGTGCCTCTCAATACGGTGACACGCAACCAGCTGCTGGATTATCACATGGAAAGAAACCCCCAACACGTGCTACGTCTTACGGAGAGTCAATGACGAATGCGGAATATAAAGCTGCCATGTATCGAAATATGTTTCCTACTGGAAATATAACAGATGCTTTGTCCTACTACCCAACTAGTGCAAATCTCCCAAGAACTGAAACTGAATCTTCCTGGCTCAACTCGATGGAGGGCCACATACCCCATGATTCAACCTCTTCGAGCATCAGGTCGATAACTTCGGAAGGAAGTTACACGCAGAATCAGTACGGAGACAGAAGATATCCGCAACCACCTGCCTATCAATCACCTCAGTATCATCACAATTATTTAAATCAAAACTACGCACAAGCTTATCAACAACAGTATCAGCAATATCAAATGAGCCAACGTCTCGCTGCTACCGAAAATGCACAATTGGCAGAAGGTTACCAGAGACAATGGCAGAGAGAGCATCAGTATGCCCAGGATAACGAATCCAAAAAGCCGTCCCAGCAACAAGGAGAGTTTTATGATGCGTCAAGCGTCATAGTTTCTCAATCAGGGTATATTAGTATTTCAGCAGACATTAAAGACCACGAGTTAGAGACTACTAAGTTGTCAAAGAAAATTAGAAGAGGCTCGTCGCTTAAAAATGCTATGAGTTCGATGAGCAATTGGCTTCCTGATCTACATTTGCCCAGAAGACACAGAAGTCAGTCTTTACCAGGTGGAGTTCAACGAGATGACCTTGAAGAATCACAACAAGAAGCCTATGCTCAACAAAGAGCAGAAGTCATGACAAATAGAGGTCGAGGTCGACACTCGGCTGCCAGGAAGAAGAAGAAGAATTTAGTTTCCACCGTATCTGGAATATTGCAAAAAGCGAAAAGAAGGAACCACCAGTCATCTCAGTCTCTATCGGACCCAGAACAATCTGAAACTGAGTGGAGCAGTGGGAGACAAAGTGGCTTATCGGAAGATGAAGATAGTGTACTCTCCGATGTTAACCAAGATCCACCTTTCTTCGCAAAAGTGAAATCCAGCAGTACCAAGAGGAAACCACCACCACAACAACAAATCATTTCTCAGCAACAGCAACTTACACAACAGCAGCAACAACAACTGCAACAACAGCAACAACAACAACAACAGCCGGTTCATCAGCAACCCCCACTTACTGCACAACAAAGAGAATACCTACTTCAACAACAACAACTCTTACAAGAACAGCAGCAGGCATTACAACAACAAATTCAACAACATCAAGAACAACTCCAAAAAAAAGTTGCAGAAGAGCACTGGTTGATGGAGAAAGAGAATGAGCAACGGAAATCTGAGTTAAGTGAAACTGAACTCTCAGATCAGGTATGTGGTGTAGAAGAAGAAGCTTCGGGTAAGAGTACTGGTTCTGGATCAGGAGGATCCACCATATTTCCTACTGTAGGCGATATCAAAAAGTCAACAGGTAGCTCTGATGAAGCACCAAATGAAAAAGCTCCTAAGATGCCACCAGTTACCCTCATGGGAGCGAGCATGGAGTTTGCTGTATCTAGAGCGCTAGGAAAATATCGACAAAGGCAGTCCTCCACAGTCTCAGATGAACAAGGAATGAATGATGACGGAAGTATCGACAAAAAGTCTGACGAAGGTAATCAACAATCACTAGATGCAAACTTTGAATTCCAAGAGGATGTTTCTGAGAAAAGTGAGAAGAGCGAGAAATCTAACGGACACAAGGCTCCAGAATTGGTAACCAGCATTTCCGAAGAAGCACCAACTTCTGAAGGTAGTCCATCTACCTCTAGCACAAGAGGTCCTCCGCTGGGCAGCAGCGGCCGTTTCCTCCCCAGACATCAGCAATCTCTAGAGATACCTTGGGGAGGATCTCGAAGTGGAGAAGGAGATGAAGACAACCGAAGTACTCACTCCTACAGAAGTACATCTCGAGTCTCTTCAAGACGTCAAAGTACTGAAGACTCAATTGACTCCGAGGATGAATGGTACTGCTACGAACTGAGAAAACTGGAGGAACTCGAGAGACAGTCACAAGTCGAAATAGAGATGGGTGAGACTCTAGTTGAGGTTCCAGAAGAAACTGAGCCTTACAAACCAGACGAGGACGTCAAGGAAAGAATGTCGTTCGTCCTTCGAGAACTTAAACTCAAAGCAAGACCTAAAGCGGAAGAGGAGGAGAAGAGGGATCTGATGAAGGAAGAAACTCGAACAATCAAGATGAATGGCACAATCATAGGAAGAGATCCTCGACTTCAGAACGGGGAAAGACATCGTGATGGTAAGCCTGTCCCAAAAAAGAAACCAATCGAGAGTATCGAGTCGGTTTTCGCCAGAGTGACAGATTACCACACTTGGGCCCACGAGGAGGAGGCGAAGAAGGAGAAGAAGACCATTCCTATGGAAGAAGGTTCTTCAGGTGAAACCTCCGGACCTGACAGTCCGGTTCATTCCATGGATGAGGAAGAGGATGAGATGCAGAAAGACCTAGATGAGCACGAGTCTCGCAGGAGCTCCAGTGGTTCCACCCTCCGACACGGTGAGAAGCATCTTCAGGGCTCCGATTCGCTGTCGCGTGAAGGTAGCGTAAGTGTACCACCTAGTGAGGTCTCAGTCAGTATCCCTGGTGGTTGGGATTCTGAAAGCACTGTCCTTGAAGGCGAACGAGATGGCGCTGGTAGCGCCGAAACCGGTACCACCGCCACTCTGAGCCTTCCCAAGATCAAGATCGACTCCTCATCATGTGGGAGTTCCGACACTACCCTGAAGGAAGGCCAAGTCAGTCCAGGTCCTCCCGGGTCTAAATGGAAGCTTCTTAAGGCGCTTAAGGAACGGAAGGCGGAGGAAAAACTTAAGGAGGTTGAAGATGCCTCTAAAGAGGCCGCTGCCCTCACTCAGGGACCTACGGCAGTGAGTATCATGATCAAGTGAGGGCACGATTCCTTCTGTAAAGTGTATTCGAGATTTGGTGGATGGGTTAAGTAAACTTCCATGTTGCACATTATTTTCGTCTAAAAACTTTCAACTTTCACTGTCAACCTTAAGCTTAATTTTTTTTTTTTTTTTTTTTTTTTTTTTTTTTTTTTTTTTTTTTTTTTGTTGTTGATCACCTTTTCCGTTGGAGAATCTTAAGCTTCATCAAAATCGAATACACTGTACGACGAAACCTACGAATTTATCAAACAGTCATACATTACCGAAAGAGTCAATATTTCACGAGCGAGAGTAATTCCTAGTCGATTAATCGACTAAATGAACATTAATCAGATTTATCTATCATGTAATGATATACATATGTCTTCAGATGTAAATGCGAAGGAACTAGTCAATTTAAGAACACCAGAGACGTTTCGGCAACGATCATTACTAACAATTTGTTACCGAAAAAGCGATTTTTTAGGATAAGCATCCATCGGTGATGCGGCTCATACATAACCGTATTGATAAGTGCGCGCTAGAATTAAAATTAGATGGTGCTTTACAGTTAATATGCTTTAAGGTAGAATTAATGTTCTTTCACCTGGATGTGACTGCGTAATCTTTACTAGAATCGACCAAGTAATAGGATTTAGTTAGACACAGTTACGCAATGTTAAAGTACGTGTACATTTCCTGCTTATAACATCAAACTTGCCAGAAACCGATGATGAATTAATTAACCCTAAACACATTCGTACTGTAAATCAGCCATGTGTCACTAAGCAGAAACCTATAGTTGATTGCAGAATAGTAAGCGGATTATTAATTACAGTTTATCCGCAATCACGCAAATATTCACGCCTCAATGATGGGAGTTTTTATGATTGAGATTAAAAGGGAACAAATTTAAAAAAAAAAATCAAGTCGCAGTCACCTCCAATCAATTCATTCGTGCACATCGAAATCACTCGTTCGTTATCACACATATCATTAAATTCTGATGCCCATAATCGCATATATATTAACGCACACTTTTACAAAGCACTCACTCCTCTTTATCAACATTCACACATCACGACCATATCAAATCAATATTTCACCTAGAGTAAGTCATCGTACTTTGTACTTTCGTCTTTCATCTGGTTAGGTCCAACTTTTTTGCACGAGGAAATTAATAATACTATACGTCCTAAATTGAATCATATGTTGTTAAGCAATATTAAAAAAAAAAAAAAAAACATACAGACCAATTCGCGGAGCTTCATGACATTTTGCACCTCTTTTGAAACATAGAAATGATTTACACCGATAAGTACTATACTCCATACCACGTTTTCTATTAATATTTGGAAAAAAAAGTTCTAAGCTTGCTAATATTTTATAGGTGTAATTGTAAGCCTATACTCTACTGATGGAATGTCAAGGGCCTCAGTTTTGTATTACATTTTCTGCAGTTTAGTCTTTTATACGATTGCGGAAAGACTTAAATCGAATTCCAGTTCGAGGACCGTAGACAATACCTTCGATTTGTAAAAGCCAACGGAAATCAGTACGCAGACAACCAAGGGAAACAAATTTCAACATTTTTGCAAACGTTTCTCGAAAACTCTGTCTCGCTAAACTTTCGATAAAGCACGCGCTTATTGAATCCGAGGGGAACGGTTTTACTGGCCAAATTTTATGGCAAATCTCTTCGTGACAAAACTTCCAATGAAAGACGGGAATTCGTATACAAGTAGGTAGAAGTAGGTTTATCCAGTTAAGGTAACTTTCCCAGAGTACACGGGTAGTAAGAGCACCGAAAATCTATCGATCGTCGTTTCGATGAGTGAATTCGACAACTACTTATGCATCGATTGAAGAGATGAATTAGCTGTTATCCGCTAAATAAAAATTATTTAGCGAAACCAGATTTATCAGAATTAAAGTGTTTCAAATTCGAAACATTTTTACGCATTTACTGTTTAAAATTTCAGTAAGAAATCAGAAATCGCAGTAAGAAAAAAAAAGTAAAGTCATTAACTGGTTGAAATACAGAACAAGCTTGCTTCCGTAAATCCAAAGACTTGCAAACGTAGTATTCTAATTAAGATAGGAATTAGTAATGTGAGTGGCTCGGTGTTAGGCTTAGGATAAGGAATTGTACTTGTTGACGACGGGATGATAAAGAGCAACATGTGACATATTAATTTGTTTTGCTTTCCCATTATATTCTAAATTTATTTTCCAACAGTCGTATTTTTCCTCTTCGACAATTTTTCTTAGTTGAAAATTATTATTCGTTGATTTGACGTTTTTCTTTTTTGGTCTTGGTGATTTATTCCAAAACTCGGTAACTAGTTTAAAGTTTCAGACATATTTTAAGGAACTTAAACCCATGTAAATTTATCAAACTACTTGACTTAAAAAAACAGAATTAAAGCGACAAGCCACGTGTTTTCCAGAAAATTAAATTTAAAATTATTGCACGGCTTTCTCTCAGTTGAGTGAATAATTTAAGAATAATTAAAGTTTTTTAAATGTTATGCATTGTGAAAATAGTACTTTGTTTCCTTCATAGTTTCATAAACAGGTTTATTCAGAATATTCTGCAGTGCGTGTCTTTCCTCTAATTTACATAAAGGTATGTCGGGTTGCTGACAAATATCTGAATGAAATGTACCAATTATGCGCTCGACGCATAAATTCTATTTTCATAATTATGGACTGACGAGTGTAGTAAAAGCATTTCGAGTTAGTAGAAAAAAATAATGGAATAAATTAAAAAAATAAAAAGGCAGTTGCAATTCGCAAATATTTTATACATGTATTATAATAGAATTTTGAGAATATTTTCCTGAATCTGGTTATTAAAACATCAAGTTTTTATTAATACATATTTTAAGAAAGGAATAATACAGTAAAGCATGGCAGAAGTTCAATCATAAATATTATCAACTTTTAATAAAATGCAGAGCAAGAAATCGACGGTAGTTCATCCTCTTTGAATTACCAAGAGGAAAAATACGACCAACCACCCGTGAGGTCGCATAAATTAATTATCAATGCACCATTACTTATAATTTCGAGCAACCTGAAGAAATAGACAGCATGAATGACCCTTGAAAGTAAAAACCCTAAAGAAAAAGAAGCGCAAAAGACGATGGGATACTAATTATTCTACCATTTCGCTCTTTTATATCATAAAATTTGAACCTAAAATATGAACAATTGTTTAAAGAGCCAAAATCCTCAATTTTTCCTCAATTATTAGAGAGCTAGAACTAGAGTCGAAAATGACTGATTTCTTTATATTTGAGAATTTAGAGACTAGAAATAGGAATAGGGAAAAAGAAACGGATAGTATTAATAATTTTAGGTAGTAGATTTCTAAGTCCAGGAATAATTTTTTGTCAGAGTGTTTTATCTTAGTTTTAAAACTAGGTTGACGTAAGTAGCAGGTAGATCTTTTTTAAGGTGTTCAGCCACCTCTGGCTCTGAGCCTTCAATTAATCTCTGGCCGAACAACACGTCCAAGCATTTTCTCGAATATGTCGTAAAAAAAAACTTCCACTATCGCATCAGTTGAGAGCTTTTTAAGAGAGTCCTCTTGGTAGTATAAAAGTGAGAATAAGACTCCTGAAACTTTAGATACGAAGAACAGTGCAATTCAAACTTTGTCACATAAATCTGACACGTTCGAGTTTAAGAACAAGATTCAGACGTACCGCGCGGTATGTAAATCTGTAAGAGTAAAATTCACATTTGGAAATTTCGTACCTACGTGGTAGCTCAGTGTCAATTAGTAAAGTAGTGTAAACATTTTCTTGGTGCCGCTTTCAAAAATTAAATTAAGCTCTAAGTGATATTTAAGACTGACTCGAAGGATCTTCTTCTAAAATATAAATCAGTAGACGGTATGAATTCGACCGAAGAAAGGCTTTAAAATTAACACCCTTTTGTAGAACTTTTATTTTTGAATTATTTATCTATATAATTGATAATTTATTAGAGTATATTTCATAAATATTATTGTGCTTGTCTTAGTTTTGAAGATTATTTACAAGTTTATCTGAAGAGATTTCAAGCAATCACTTGCAACATAAATGGAACGCCGAGCAATGACTGCTGGAATGAGTTTTCAGGATTAGAAATGAAGATAATTATATGAAACTGAAGTTTGCAATTTTTATAACGAAAATTTTTTTTCTTGTATTGTAAAAAGCACGAAACCCCCAAAATCAACCCCTATGTATAAAAGAAATCATTATAAATCCTCTAACTTCGAGACTTAAAATTTTATGGTTTTAAATGATTGCATTTAATGTGCAAAAGAGTCCAAAAAAGTTTGTTCATTTAAAATAATTTTTTAGTTCTCCAAGTTAGGGAATTTTTAAATAGAGATCAACCTTAGGGGATGAACCTTTTTTTGGCTTCTTTGGACATCAAATCGAACCATTTGTTTCCATTCTGTGCTCTGTCCAATTAAAAAGTTTAATTTTTAAATATACTCTTTCAAGACACCCTTTTTAGTAGATGATAGAAACAGAATTTCGGACAAGGTCTGGGAACAAGGATCTTGCTCGTTTACGTAATTTGTATCAGAAGTTGTACTTGCAAAGAGCGAATCAGCAACAGGAGTAGAAAAAAGTTCTGAAGTTGAACAGTAGAAAAGAACGATAAGAGAAAGGTTTCCAAAGGTGGTAGTTCGGAAAAAGTTGAGGGCCGGCGTGATGGTACTAAAGGAGGCTAGATGGGTGGGATTAATTGAAAACCTGCTGGTAATTAGAAAGTTCACTATTAGGGATTTTTTATGGTGTTGACTTGTTTGATTCGGAATTGGGATCAAAATTAAAATTAATTCAAGCTTTCAAGATTAGATTCAGTTTCAAAATTGAAACTAAATATTTAAATTCCCTTTTCTAATATAAGTAAAATAAAATATTACACCTGTAGTATAAAAAAAAAAAAAATAGGGACCTCAGCCAAAGAAAATTTCAAACATGGACTGAATAAAGTATAATGTTTCAAAGTTCTAGGAATATTAGTTTGGAAAGTAGTAAGTGCAAGAAAGCTTTTAGCAAGCTTAATTTGCCTTCCAAGAAATTTCTGTTCTGTCATTTTCAATCATGCTTCAGTTGATATTATAACTCAAGAATAATATTCAGAAGCTTATTTAATTTAATTTAATTTAATAAGATAATTTATTTTGTAATTGATAGAAAGCTAGAAATTTCTATCGAAGACTTAAGGACTTTTTCCGATCGATCATTTCTTTCGGAAGTCAATCTGAACTGAAAATTCATGAAGACAGAATTGTTTGGGTTCCATTTATCGATTGGACTTGATTTACAAGGCACTTTGTGCAATGAAGACATCTGAATTTTCACAACCTAGGGTGTCTTCTTGCCGGTAAATTCTCTTTCGTTTCGCCTTCGAGCTGTTGTAATTTAAGGTGGTTGTTGAACTTTTAATGAACGCTGCCGAGCGCGTTCTCGAATAATGCGCTTACTACAAAGGGAGTATTTAATCACCCACACAGTGCACATGATACACAGGGGTGTCATAAACACATTCTACCGCAATGGTTATCACATGTCTACAATGTGATAGCGCAAATATTCTCACCAACATAGAAAGGGTCAAATGCATATGCAAAGTGTTGAGGAAATCAGGGAGTCGAAGATTATTAGGTGGAAGTGAGATTAGGTTGGACACCATATGGCATAATTAGTATTACGCACACACTAGGTTATTATTATACGTACGTCTCGACGTATTATCCGAAGCCGTCACACAGGTACTCATCCTCACATACACATGATCAGCGAGCACACTTGTGTGGATCTATATGTGCGAGAATTTACAGCACATAGATCTACATATACTTGTACATCATTGCACACAAATTCACAGTTTCACAGTTACACGTCGTACCAATCACAGTACATGCATAGCAATACCCATGTGCGCATTTAGATGCACAAGCACAAGCACATGTTCAGGTGCAAATGCAGCCTAACTTGCGACTCTTGGATCGCAAAATATATATGTACGTAGATACATGACGGGTATAGCCACGAGTTTAGAATTATATGAGTTCAAAGTTGAAAATGTATGCATTATTTGTATGCTTTCGCTATAACATTGTGGATCTGCATAACTAAGCAGTTTTCCTTTGTCTTTGACCTAGATCATTTTTGAAAATTTAATCACTTTAATCATTTGATACTGGGTTGAAGTTTCAGACGTCTAGTCTAACGAATTTTTTTTTGTTTTATTTTTTGGTTTTTACATTTGCTGGATTAAGAATATAAAAAAAAAGTTTCCGAAACCATTTTATTTAGATTTTAGGCATTTTTGAGAATCTCACATTCATTATATTCTAAGTGATTTTAATAAGGGATTTCAAAGAAATTAAAAAGATTTTCGAAATATCTAAAATAATTTCAAGATATTTAAAATGATTTTAAGAATTAAACAGAGATTTTAGAGAATTTACAACAAATATTTCAAGGAATTTATCCAAACTTTTGTATTTTATCGAAAAATTTACTTTTTTCTACTGTATCTTCATTTTATTCAATTTCTATTTTATCAATTAAAAATAAATTTAGCACGTGTAAATAAATAATTGAAAATTAATAATTTTCTTTATACTATACATTTTTTCTATGTATATTATGTTAAAGTTTCTATTTGTTTATAATAAAAGATTTTTAATAATAATAATAATAATAAATAAAAAAAAATCGTCAAACTAGATGGCTGAAACTTCAACCAAATTCATTTGATGACTCACCCCACATATTCCCGTGTGGAAATTGTTTTATGGGCCAAGCTGGATCCAAGCCTGGCAAAATTAGGCCCCGGCCTGGGGATTGAGCTTGGGCCAAACTTGGTATGAAACGCTGAAACTGGCCAGGACCTGACTTGCCACATCGCCCAGCCTGGCCCAGGCTCGAGCCTGGTTTATAATTTATTAGTATTTATTAATATACTTAATATTAATAAATATTAAATATTATATGAAATTTTAAGAAGAAATCAATGTAAAATTTAAATCACCTTTATTTTTTTTTTTATAGAAAACGAACATTAAGAATTTAAATAATTATAATACGGCCGATCTTATAAAATCAAATTTTATAAAATCTTATAAAATCAAATTTTAAGGTTATCATGATAAATGATATTTACTTACCTTCATTTTCAACACGTAAACGTAAATAATTAAGACTGGCGAGTGTTCTATGTCTCCTAACTCTAAGCGTACTCTTTATTTTCGGCATTTTCAGTATTTAAAAGTGCATTAGATAAAAGTCGCTATCACACTGACAATTGCACAATAAACAATTAAGTACGCACAAATATTTCAAAATGAAAACAGAATACTGCAACGCCATCTGTCAGCATTTTTAGGAACTTTAGCCTGACCGGGTTCTACCTCGCGCCACTATAAATTACAAGCTAGGGCCAGGCTAGAGGCCCCCGGCTTGGCCCAAGAATGGAGCCAGGAAGAAATTTGGCGATTGCCACACGGGTTCTTTCATTTGGTAAAAAATTAGTCAATTTTTTTTCCACCATATGGAGAAAGATAAGAGGGTGAGTTTTCAGGATGTTAATTTTCATGGAGAAAAATTTAATAAACACCCTAGTTTAAAAAAAAAAATTTCTTTTAAAACAAGCATCAATCATGCCCGACATGTAAATACGTATAAATGCCGTCTGAAGTAAAGGGTCAATTAGGAATATTACATCGAAAAAAGAGATTCAAAAATAAATGAACGTCGATGTTTGACGTCCGTGGATCGATAAATCCACTGATGAAATTTTACACATAATGAAAGATTCTCTTTGTTAAACTATGGTCGATATCAAACTACAAGGAAGAATTATTATTAAAGTATCAAGGGACAGTTCATAATGGATCTTTACCCCTGGGTTCGATAGCTTCAAAAGCTATCAAAGTTCAAAGACTTGTCTTCAATGGAATATAAATTCGATGCAGATTACTATCTGCACAATTTATCCAACATTTCGAATTTTTAAAAGTTGCATTTTCTTTCCTAGCAAGTTGATATCAGTCACAATTTTCGATGAGAAAATTTCATAATAAAAGGATATCTGAGATTGACGCGAGTACACTTAATCATGCCCTCATATCCTCGTTATCATCATACATCATCATACACGTCATATCATTAATGAAAACTTTCATCGATCGATGTAAAACAGCGAAGATTACTAAGGCTTTCAATCTAGAATTAGAATCAGCGAAGTTTAGTGATGTATTAAACGTTAGAACGTTGTTAAGGCCTAACACATAAGTATCAGTACTGAGTAAGAATTAAATAGCCGATGTTTCGTTGTTAAGTAATGCTTGTCAGAAATATCCTCGCGAAGCGACGCTATTGATAGTACATATATATTTACTGAGTTATATTCTTCTCGCCCTCGAGGGCGCCTTGGTACAAAAAGAAATGGAGAGCTGAGCAAATATTTATCAATCCAGAGGTCACGGGCAGTCCAAAGAAAATCCGATTTTGCTTATTCACCCCTAATTCCTGAACTAGACATCGACAATGACTCCGTTTAACAAAATATTTTATTTTTATTCAAGCCAGTGCTAAAAAAATTAATTAATTTCCTTGGTTACTTATCTCAGCGCAAAGTGGGTTCTTCTTCTTAAACTTTTTTAAGAAGTTTTTCTTTTTTTTTTTTTGTGAAGTTTAGATAAATTTAGAAAAATTATATATTACTATTATTTAGGAGAAGAATTTAAAAAGCGGGTGGATGATGGGAGTTTGTAATTTAAAATGGGTCGCGTTACATCATCAGAATTAATTATAGTAATAGTGAATCGAGGGAAGAATAATGATCATGAAGTGGCTCTTTCTTTTTGAACGAGGCGCTGTCGACGGTGTTAATTATCTGCTATGGAATAACCGACGACAATGTTCCCAATACTGTCTCAGCTTGGGGTGAAAAGTCCTTTAAAAGGGAAGATAGATGAAAAGGCAAACGGCGCTACCTGCGGATGTATCTCGAAATACTTATTACACTTGTTACGCTATCGATAAGTTTATATTATACATCTATCGTAACAGATTTACGAGTATTGTACGTGATATATTTATACAAGCTGTTATACACTGTCTCCACTTCCATTTCTGCGTTGATCTTGCGAACGACTACTACATTTCAAACAACGAAAATTTCAAGGGGAAGGTGGAAAACAGAAGAGAGGAAGAAAAGTTTGGAGGAAATGGTGCACCAAGAGGAATTTAAGAAGATAAGAAGAAGAAGAGAGAATGAAGAAGATGGAAGAGAGAAAGCGAGTAAAGGAAATAGTACAAAGAAGAAATAAATGAAGAAGAAGAAAGAAGAAGCAGAAGACAGAAGAAACAGAAGACAGAAGAAATAGAAGTCAGAAGAATCAGAAGACAGAAGAATAAGCAATACAAGAAATAAGAAAAATGAAGAATGAGGAAATCAGTAGATCGAGTCTTGGTGTTGTTGAGACGTTTCTTTTTCTAAAGAAAAGAGAAAAGTATCGGGCTGATTAAAGGTAATTGAAGTCCAAGGGCCAATGTCTTCAAACATTGATTGATGGAAAAGAGAAAAGGAAATGATGATCGTGAGAGAAAACGATGAATTTGAGGAAAAGTGCTGATTCATCCTCGCACCCGGATTCGAGATTGCTGGCAAATAAATGAAGAAAAGAAAGAGAGAAGAAACGAAAAAAAAGAAAAGTAGCTGTGTGAGCAACTGTCTTCAACACGAATGTAATCCGCACTAGTTGTATTCGCGAGAAAAGGGTAAATCGCATGCCATGCTTGAATGGAGAAGGATGTAGAATAATCGTTGGTAGAAAGTCTTCCTTTTTCTTGTTTTTACTCTTCCATTGGGCTCACATCTTTCAAAAACAGGCATGCAATTTTCCCATTTTCCATTGTCAATTTTGTGGGCACTTCCAAACTCGATGTAACTAAACTTTAAGAAAGATGCGTGCGAATAGAAATACTGTTAATGACAAAGCATTGTGCATGTACGGCGACGGAAGCTTGAAAAATATCGGAATGTCACCCTCGAAGCCTTTTAGGGTTGAAAAATGGTACGTAGTTTAACGAATGCTAAAGACTTTGAATAGAGAATGAAATTTGAGGTGTAGAACATTTATTTAAACAAGCTTCCGTGGACGTGAGACTTTGGATAAAAATGTACCTTATTTTTTAAGTTAAGTGTCGTTCGCAAAACCGAAACAAAACGCATTTTCCTCTTTGTTCGGGATTGTTACTAGCTTGTTTTTAATAAACTTATTTTTTTGTTTGTTAGAATGGCAGCGGTCCAGGAGGAGAATCTGGAGGGAGAGCGAATGGGTGAGTAGTAATTTTTAATTAACTCGTTAAAGTTCCTCCAATTAAAATAAATTAACTCCAAAGGAAATAAAATTGCTGGAAAATAATAATACGTACATAGAGTAACTTAAATTAAAGCAAGGAGAGATTTCTTCTTCACTTAAAATTTTTAAAAAGCGGATGACTAAACTGTTTTCAATCCCTTTTTCTCGCTTTGTGATATTCCCGAGAGGAAATTCCCAAGATCCACTTTTCGTGTAGCGCAAGAAGAAAGTCTGTCTGAGAAAGAAGGAAGCGTTCAAAAATAAAAAAAAATATGATGACGGATTTGCCGAGACCGAGGGAAGATTGCTTCCGAACGTAGTGACCTTTTCATGAGCTTTAAATTCGAATCGATCTAGGAAAAATTTTGCTTTACTCCTTGAAGGATTTATTAAAGCAAAAATATCGTAGGGGTCGATAAACTCTAGTATAATTAAAAGATTTACTCTCAGTTGTAATCTAAATAAAAGAATAGCTTCGGAGAATACGAAACCTGCAGTTATAGAATTTTGAAAGGAAAACATATCTCTAATATTGGAAAGTCGATTACAACTCCCAATAAAGTAATGTAGCTTGATTAAAAATCAATAAGTGAAAATGATATCGAGTATAAAATCAAAACGTTACTATCCTGGGACGAATCTTAATAATTTATTAAACTGGCTTAACGTCTTTTTAAAAAGCTGAATTGAACGTAATTTTTTTCTTGATGGAAATGCTAATTAATCAGTTAATGAAATTAGAATATAAATGTGAAATGAGCTGCTAAATTGATAAAAGAGAACAATTCTACTTATTCTTTCTCAACTCTAATAGAAAACCTGAGTCCATAGCCCCTCGGGTATATTCGCGCAAAAGGTTTTATTTCAAATGAAGAAACTTTCAGTGAACGATTTCTTTCTTTAGGGAATAAATGAAAATCCTCGAGTGTCAGATAGAAAAGAATTTTTTATGTTTGAAGGGTCGATCGGGAAAATGTCCCTTAATTGTCTAGAAAAGTTTCCAGCATGTCAGAGGGATGTATAAAGTATCGAATGATCCATCATGCCAGAATTGGAAACTTAAATTTTCAAAAAAAAAAAAAAAAAAAAAACCTCTTCTTTATTAAACTAAACGAAAAAGAAAATATGTGTAATCCTAAATGGTAGATTAATATGGAAATGGAACACTGAATAGCAATACTGTTAAGAAATCTTTAAGTATTTTTATTTGCATAAATTAAAAACTGGATTTCCAACATCTATGTGGGGTGGAATGTAAATGTTGCTAAAGGCAGAAAGTTTTGAATAATTCAAACTCCTGTGACGTGAGAGGAAATACAACAAAAGTCGACAGGGTCTTAAAATCTTGGGAAGCTCGTATAAGAATTGAGACATTCTTCAATTCTTTTCCCTTCTTTTCTTCTTTATTCAAGTAAATAAAACCAATGCGGAAGGAAACGTTCACTCATGGTTTGATATTTTTAAAATATTCTTTCAGATATCCAACTTTATATTCCATTTTACATGCATTCAAATCTCTAAAGGCTGCTGTAATGCATTTATGTATGGAAATTATATTTTCACGGAAATAATGTTTATAAAAAATATGTTTAAACTATATTGAAAAATCTTCTAAAAATTTAGATAAAATATATACTTTCGTGCATATACCTTAAATCTTATTAGTTCTCTAAAATGATTCCTAAAATGTTCCACGATCAATGTCTGATATTGTCCATCAAGTTGCGACTGTTTTAACACCTAAGAGTAAAATTGACTGTAAAGTTCGAAACTGGCTTGGTATAAGAAAATTTAATTAAACGCAACAAATTTCCCGTTTCGTGTGGTCATAACTTTTTCTTCAGCCAACTTTCATAAAAACTTCTGAACAAAAATATTCAGTAATCGGTCGATAAGAATTTTCATACACGGAATAATTCAAGGAGAAATAAAATGAAAATAAAATAGGAATTTATACACACAATATTTAAAATAGTCCATGTTTTGTAATTATCTTCCTTCCAGTAATTAAAATGTACCATGAAGTACACGCAGAAGTATATACAACTTTAGAAATAAGGGTGTAAAACCTGATCGTAAATTCTAACAATTCCAAATTTTTTTCCGAGAAATGTTCTTTTGTCCATGTAATCATGAAGCTAAATTAGCCAGATGTTCGTATGTAGGACATAAAAACGTTTACTGTATAAAAAAATTTGTTTTTACTAGTCTGCTCTGTTACTAGCATTTTCTTGCACTCTGTGAAAACAAGTAACCTCTCGACCTCATTAGAAAATACTCACTAAAGCAAAAGCTGCAAAAAACGTAAGAGAATATAAAAAATACAAAAGTGATACAAATTTTACAAAAAAAAAAAAAAAAAAGAAAAAAATTCAAATGTGTTCTATTTCGTTTGATAAATAATCCAGACTAAAATGTGTGAGAACCTCGAGAAAATCTTATTTCTGTAACTATGAGCAGCTATGAGATGAGTTTGAAATTCAATTCGAGAGTTCGATTAGTTTTAATCCACTTCATGTCGGTTCTCAGTACAATCTACACAGTCTCTAAATTATTATGATTCCGGTAAACAACCCGGATACTATTAATCAGTTTGTTTAACTTTGTAAGCAAAAGTTTGTCATCCCTTGCATTAAACAGTCAAGAAGAGTCTTTAAGAGTGATTTATGTAAAAAATTAAAGGAATTGCAGTAATTATAATAATAATTGACTAATCATGAAAACTAATATTAAAAAGAATCCTTTTTACCTTATATCCTTTTTACTTATATTTTATAATTAAATTTTAATTTAGATTACTTTCCTAACGGCAAATTTCATTTAATGCAAGATAAATTTGTAGGAATTTTGTGTATGCTTTGAATATTAGATTTTAAAAGAGCGAGTAACAATTTGACAAATGAAACTTTTATGTCGAGTCGCTTTTGAACAGGATATGCAAAATTTAAAATTTTCTAAAAATAGCCAGAATCAGAAAATTTTAAATCCACTTGTGAGTAAAAATGAGAAGTTAATTAGTTTCTATGCTCTTTTTTCAGGCATCCAGGAGATAATCCCTTCTACAGCAATATCGACAGCATGCCGGACATTCGACCGCGCCGGAAGTCCATACCATTGGTCTCCGAGCTGGTAGGTAGCCGATTACCTGTTATCCTCCAACTCAATTGTTTCTATTGCTTGTACCGTCTATATTCGTCCGAATTAATTACACCGAGTGGAACAATCGCTATCGCAGTCGTTATCGCGCGTCATCAGCTTCACCTTCAACTCGTCAAATCGAGAGAACTGACTCTGCGAGAGAAACTTGAACTGTACATTTCACAAACTCTCCCAATTATACGAAATTGAAACTGGGGACGTTATCGAAAGTTTATACTACCGTTTAATTAGTGAGCTGATTTATTTTAATTAGTTTGATGATAAACAGCGAGACTGCCTCGAATTTATCCTATATATGCAGTCATATACGTCATGTACACCAAATGTGTCAAATGTTTTTATTTTTCACCAATATATACAAGCAGTGAGAGCTTTCAAGTCCAAATACCTGAGAGATTTACATAAGGACTCTTTGATCTTCGACCTCGAGGCATACCAAATGCAGGTCTTCTTTCAATATCATTATGCCGAATTTGAAAGACTGAATAGCAACTTCCAATTTACTGGAAACGAGGTTAATCCTCTTTTCTTCGGGCAGCTCTTTTGCAAGTTTTTATGTCATAGCTTCGCATAAAAAATTTTAAATTAAAATCTATTGAATAGGATGTATGTAAACACTTTTTTTTATGGAAAAGAGTCTGTAGCTTTTGCTATTAAATTTTCCTGAATGTTTGTGAATATTAATTTTTATTAATACATCTTTTTATGGATATATATATATATATATATATATGAGAGTTCGAATTCTCGCAGAGTCAGTTCTACTGGAAATTTTCACCGTGAAGAAAGCATTCGAACAGGAAAATATTCTCCTTTGTATATCTTGTATTCATAAAAAATTCCATCATAAAAATTACCTCTAGGAAATATTAATATCACTTTCACGCATTTTCAGCGTCTTGTTCCCCATTCTATTTCATATTTAGTCTCCATCCCGAGTATTCTTTCCCCCATTATATATTTTCCTGACCCTTATTTCCACTCCTGCACTCTCACGAGCTCAACCATTTAGAAAAACTCTTCTTTATTTCCCAACGACTCCAGCACAAAATGCAAGAAGATTTTTTCCATTCTCTGACTAACGAGAAAACAAAAGGAGGATATTTTCGTTTTGCTTTTTTTTTTTTAATTCTTGCCGAAGACGCGCGCGACCGCGACGCACTGTTTCGCGAATTGGGAGTTACATATGTGTTCTGGCGAAAAAATTTAACTACGCTCGAGCGCAATTCACGATGAAGTACTAAATTTCCTTTTTTCAGAGGTAAATGAATACGAAAACGGCGAGAAATTGAGATGCGCTCGAGAGTGGTAATCACCCTGTGCATCGTCGTAATTTAATGCGTGTTTTACGTTTCAGTGTTTCAACGTACGATGACGCACACTGTGGAAAAATAACGTACGATAAATGTTCATACTTTGCTGCACAAAGCAGAAAATTTTTTTCGTATTATTTCGATACACATATAAAGAGGATTTACAGCCAGTCGTTCCATTTTCCGGGTGTAGTTACGAAAACCTGAACCCTTCGATTTTATTTAAACTCCGTATACTTATATATGCATTTTGACGCGCTGATTACGAATATGATAGTGAAAATTGGCAACTAATCGATTTTCATGGTGAAATCATGAAAAAAACCATAAAAATCATGGTGTTTTTGTGTTTATCTCAGTCAATTGTGCAAAATTTTAAAAATGTTTTTAATGAAATTTTAATAGATTTTAAAGAATTTATGGTATTTTAAATATTGTAGTGAAATTTTAAGGAATTTAAAAATGTCTCTAGGAATTTCAAAAGATTTCGGCAAATTTTAAAGGATTTTAAAGTTCCTCGTGGAATTTAAAAATATTTCAAGAGATTTTTAAAAGATTTTGTGGAATTTTGAAGGATTACAGGTTTTTAAGAGATTTTTAAGAATTTAAAAATATTTTGAAGTTTTTTCGAAGAATTTAAAAGATTTCAAAGGATTTGAGGAATTTTAAAAGAATTAGTTAAAATTGTATGGATTTTTATGGTTTTTTCATCATGAAAATCGACTAGTCGATAGTTTTCACTATCATATTCGTAATCAATGCGACAAAATATATAAGTATAAATAAATAAGTTTAGGGTTCAGGTTCAGCTTTTCGAAACTTAATCCCATTTTCCTTTTTACGTGTGCTTCAATATCGCGTTTTTGTTCTCACAGCTAACTTAAAAAGAATTTATCACCGTTATTTACCTCCGCGTGCGATAATTATAAGTAAGGCGCCATTCACAAGTCACTTTTCACAATTACTTCTCAATTAGAGAAGAATTTAAATGTGATTTATGTAATTTTTGGATGGCCTCCAACGCAAAGAATTCTTCATTTTTCGCGTATAACTATTAATAATGTCAACAACAATAAGAGAGAAAGTATAAATAACCAGCTTGGTGCTAAAATTTCCAATCCGGCACGACCGGAAATTGACGAGCTCTGGGCAGTACTTCCGGTTCAGGTGGCTCGGTCGAAAAATACTGGAACCGAATAAATTTGAAATTCGAATTAGACCTTTCTCTGTTAAAATTGCGTGGTGTTTGCAGTATGAGTCAATTGAAGCTTTTGGCATTTTGCCTCGCACACATATGTACGTACATATGTTCTCTTTTCACATGAATAGTTTACGGGGTAAAGCTTTTCATTCGTTTATTAATATGTAAATATAACTTCATCTGATAATTTTCCCGAAACTAAGAACATAAATTCTATAATTTATAGCATGCTTTTCTATTCTGTTTTTTTTTAATTCTTCATTAATAATAGACTAAAAAATGTGCAAGCTTTATTGTTATCAAAGTTCAAAGATCTATAATCCGTAAAAAAATATTACAATTTTTAGAAATAGTCCAAAGCTTCTATAAAAAATAATAATAATCCAAAAACTCATTTTTATTGGTAGATTTAAGCGAAATTACATAAAAAGTCGACATTGAACAATTTTTTTAAAGTCACATAATTTTTAAATTGGAACTATTTTACAGATCAATTTTTTATGCTTTTCCGATATTTGCGATATGCAATTATATTTACTGCTTTTTTATGATTCGTGACCTTTTGCGCATTTTTTTTCATAGTATATGAATTTAAAAGTTAAAAAAGAGTTTTTTTTCTCTTTTATATATCCGTTTACAATATTAACTATAAAATTTTGAACAGTTTTTCTTATTGATCTTTTTGCCACACTAATTATACAAAAATATTAATAATAATATTATTATTAATGGTGCTCTAAATGTTAGAACAGTAACTCGGTCAAGCCACTTGTTCCACTTCGAATTCGTAATTAAAAAATAATTGAAAGTTCCTAAGAGTGCATAATTATCATTGCTAAATTACTTCTCTATATATTTTATAACTAATGGAAAAAGCTGCAGCCATATATTTTTCCCAAGTGTTTTCCTGAATTTACTCTGACCCACATTTCATTAAATTGAAAAAATATGTCTCACGAATTTTAAAATGATTTAGTTCCTGCCTTAGAAGTTTAATTTTATGCACCCCTTGGTACTTTACAAATTAAAAGGAGATTCATTTATGGCCCTTAATTTAAATGTTTTTTGTCAAATAATTACATGAGAGACTATTTATATTATAATAAAAATTATTGATTACTGCTTGAGAAAGAAAAATTAAATATTTTACAATTTCATTTTCAAATCTAAATAAAATTGAATTTCAATAAAAATCAATAAATAAAAATATTCTCTCCTCGTGTATATTCAGCTTCTCTCGTCCTATTTCTATATTTCCCTGAATGTTCTGTGTCCGAAATCTACATATTATTGTTGTGTATCCTACCTTCGTCCTTTAAAACTGTGCCAGAACGTTCTCTCGCACAAAAGAATAACTTTTTAATGAAAATACCAGTCCCCACCTTCCCGTGAAATAGATTACAAGTTGGTGATATTGGAAAAAGAATTTTAACCACTAACGAGACTTTTATAAAAATATTTTCATAAAAATAATTTTTTCAGAAAAGAAAAATATGCATTTTTGAAAATAATAATAATTTCATTTCAAGCATCATCAACTTTTATCTATAGGTGTCTCAACCCTTCAGCTATCAATCAAAAAACCATTGAAAAACGATGGATAAATTTGAAGTACAAAACTTTTTCTTCACTTCTAGTGAATTTTCAAAACTACGTCAATAAATTATTTTTATTAGTCGTTATTCAGTGGCTTTGGACTGGAACATGTTAGACAGAACAAAAATTTGAAAATTTCATTAAATTTTCATTAGAAAAAAAAAAAAATTATTAAAAGCGAAGGAGATATTTGAAAAATTTTAATTTCAAAAGACCCATAAACTAACATGTTCTTGACTAAATGGAAAAAATTGAACCAATCTCGTTGATATTCTGTCTTGACCAAAAAATCTGTTCCTCGTGTCTCCTTTAAATCGTCATTCGAGATGCAAAGAAGATGAACTAATCGGCATATAATGCTATTCTTTGTTTGTTCTCTGTGGCGCCCGTTATTGTATCTACCTGAACACCTGAAAAATCACCTGAAAAACAAAACCACTCACTGAACCTCTCAAAAATCTCAAAACTCTACCTCCAGGTCTTGAAGGTACTAATTAAATGCCTTCTTAGCGAAATTAATTAGCAGCTTGTTCGCACGTCGCATGCGATTTTACATATTATACTTATTCCATACCTTGTTAATTCTACGTGTTATAGCCACAAAGCTTTTCACTTTCAGAGTAACTTTTTTCAAGTCTAGATTCCAACGCTTTAATTTTACTTTATCACTGCTTTTTTTTCCTTGCACAGTTCAGATTGTGCAAGCATACAATTTTTTATTTACATCAAGGTAATCTTCACTTTTTTCACGTCTCCTAGACAGAATACATGTATTTATCAAATTTAAATACATACACATTCTGAATACGACTTTGTCGATTTTTCACTTTTCTTACAGGCTGCTGAAATATTTGAACGGTATTTCTTTCTAATTTTAGTGAATAGGTACTTATTTCTCGTGCACATGATTTTGACATAAATAAGAAATATCTAAAATAACATAAATATTGTCAGAAAATCTTTTGCACCAAGAACAACAAAACCATAATATTATCTCACGTTTTTCTTGATATTTTTGATCAAATGTATCTAGAGTAGGTACAAAAATTCCCTTATTTTCATCACCAGTTAATGCATGTAAATTGCATCCTATGTGTTAGTTTAAGTCGTGCATGTCTTCACGTATCATAGACCTAGAAAATAGGTGACTAGAAGATAGACGAGCCTACGTAGAATATATAGATTTCAGAAAATTGGAAAATATTTCCAGAAATCAATGCTCTGCAGTCCTGGAAATGAAAGAGCACTCGTTTTATCTTTCTCACTTTATATGCAAATCTTGAGCATTGTGATTAAAATGATTGTGAAATATATTGAGAAAGAGAATACGAGTAAAAAAAGTCATCGCAGATAAACCGGAAGTCTTGGACTTCTTGAAATCATGCGAGAAAAGCGTGTCTGGTAGAGAGCCGGATTTTCGAGGCATGACACCTTCTTGCAGAATCTTAATTAAAATCTCTTGACTCGCTAATCCTATGCGCCATATCCACCAGACACCATAGGCTAATTGGACTAGATTTTCTGCGTAATCTTATTTTTATTTTCTTGATTTTCCCTTCTTCCTTGTATTTTTCCTTACTCCATGTATATTTCCTTATTATTCCATAATATACCTTTTTCTTAATTCCTTCTTTCGTTTTTTCTTCTTATCTCTTTCTTATCATTTCATACATCTGAGTAATTTTGTGAAATAATTTTTTCTACTTGTTTCAGAAACTTGTTCAATTTTAATCGTGTACAATTTATTGGCACACAGGCCATTTTTCTTTTCCTTCCTGCGTGTCCTACTGTCGACCACAAGCTCGTATATATTTTCCGTCGCAACTCGCATGTTCTTTTTATTGAAATACTAGAAGAGTACGCGAGCAATTTTTTCTTCAGTAGCATAATAAGATTGTCTTAGTGTAACAAAATGCCGAAGCACGTTACAGAATTCTTTCTCGGAATTTCACTAAATCAAAGAAGAAAATAAGTTTTCAGTTGTGTTTATGAAAAGTCACGTGTATAAAAATATTATTTTCTTTCACGTTATATATATATATATATATATTTTTCACACTTGTACATAATAACACTAATATTTTTGCATCATATAGTGAACGTAAGGAATGCAGTTTTATATTGCAAATAATTTTTCTCTTAAAAATATGAAACTGGCCGAAAATACGGACGTTTAGATCTAGTTTTGTGGGCCAACTAAAGTCGCTTAAAATTTCATTTTAGTAAACTACCACTGTTTCTAAAATTCAATAAAAAATCAATTTCGAACTGTTTGACAGAATCTCGGGTTATCATTTCACTTTTTTTTTTTGTACTATATAAAGAAATGTTTCACTATGAAGAAATTAATTAGATTTTTATGGAATTTATCCACGTTAGAAGACAAAGTTCAGTAAAAAGTATTTTTATTCAAAATCACTGTTTAAAAAACAAACAACTTTTATTTGAATGGTCACCTTGATTTATATCTTATTTGAAAATCTGTGTTCACAAGTTTTTCATTTCTTTGTCTGAATTTTACACCTTCTTTCTCACAGTTTTCTTCCCTCCTCTTTTTGATTCAATCCTACTCTGTCTTTTGTTCTCATGGTGAAATCTGCCATTATTAAAGTAATAATCAATCATTATTTTTTTTCTCAGACAATGGCTGCAACTAAAAGGAATGCTGGTCTAACTTCTGCTGTACCTCGAGCAACATTAAACGACGAAGAGCTGGTAAGGACTTGACCATTAAAAATTAATTCCTTATTTGCATTCACCCAACAGTCGCCAATAATTTTTGGTAAATATTTACCATATAAATGATATAACATACACGCTATTAACATCTAGGATCTAGAAATAAGTATAAATCAATCATAAGCTTGAAATTTCACTAATATCAATATTATTAATATATTCATTTTCAGGATCAACATTTCAAAAAGGATCACGTAAATTTATCGAGATTTAAAATTCCCGAAATTATAAAACTCCCAAAATTGTAAAATTCCCGACATTTAAAATCTCTGAATTTAAAATGCCCGAATTTTAAATTTAGGGAATTTTATAATTTCGGGAATTTAAAATTTCGTCAACCTTCTATTCCGGATATTTTAAATTACGATGATTTTCAATTACGGGATTTTAAAATTTCGGTAACTTTACCTGATCCCTTTAAAAAGTATTCTTCAATCATTTTTTACATTCCTTAGTTCAAAAAAAAAATCTATTATCATAAATCGAAGATAAATTCGAGAAATTCATATATGACCCCGTCGATTGTTTCTGAACCAGCTGACCGATGCAAAATATGTGAAAACGATCTAGCGAAGCTCGGAGAATCGGAAAATAAAATTTTTACAACGCTTTACTTTGCATGTGGAAGACCACATTGCACGTAACATAAAATCTTTATCATGATGTAAATTCAAGTTTCGTAAATTCAGGAAAAAGTTTCCGTTTACGTGAATCATATTTGATTAAAATTTTCTCAATGCAGAGCAGATCGCAGGAATTATTGTATAGAGTTTATCATAACTTTCTTATTTGTTAATAACTGAAAAAAAAGATCATTGTGTAAAGTAGTTTTTCGGCTGTATATGTAAATTTTATATCGCTTTGTCCAGCCCTTCTAAGAGAAAAGCTCGCGTGCTAGATCAAGAAATAAATCGAGATTATAATCCATGCTGAAATTCTAGGTTCGAAATATAATACATATGTAGTATTATTACAAAAAGGAAATAAAATACCAATGAAAAATTCAGTTCAAAATTTACATTTATATTAAATTTCCAATTCACTTTTCCAAAAATAAATTTGAGGAAGAATATTTCAAATCTTAAATCTTCAAATACAAAATTTAAAAATTGCAATTATCCAACCTGAGAACGAAATTAAATTCTGATGATTAATAATCAATCTTAAAATATCCGGGGTGAATGATGAAGTACAGAGATAAAGTTATAAATATCTCGTGATGTGTTATTACTTATAAATTAAATTTTATATTCAATTGTAAAGTCAATTTTGTAAACATTGATCCGTGGCTTAATCAGAGTGTAAAATATTTATTCAATTAGTTAAATCAAGGATAAATCCTTTGAATCCAAAATTGCGAACCTCTTGTCTTGGTGCTAAACTTCTTGTTCTTTCTTCTTTGTCGTTAGCCTAATTTCGCTTCTAAACTAATTTTAGCTAATTATACGGGTGGCTGAATATTATAGTAACATCAACTCCAAAGAGCCTGATGATAGTAAAATTATTATACCTATACTATCTTTTGTAATCGTCGGAACTTTTTTCATATTTTTTATACTATCGCAGATTCGCGTCATTAATTTTAAGACGGTCGATCCAACAAGCGCGCAACTAGCAAAATCGCTTGAAGGAGCTTAACTCGAAGGAATTTAATTTAACCGCTGAACTCTCTTTTTCTTTTCATATCAACCGTGCTGCATTTTATCCTCATTTCCACGCTATTTTCTTTCACGTAAGTGTGACTCAGCGACTAACGTTTCTATCTCTTTCTTTTCCTTTTTTGATTTTTTCCCTTCTTTCCATAATTTCTTTTCTTTTAGATTTTCTTCTCTGTCTTTGCCTTTCTCTTCGAATATGATTCTGTCTCGAATTTTTATTTTGCTACTTCTATTTATATTATTCTCCATTTCTCCCTTCTCTAAATTTCTTTGAAGCAACGTGTAGCGACATAGAAAATCGAGTTATAGACAATATAATCAATGTGCAGGGTGTTCTAAAAAATGAATTCCATTTTTTGTGTCATGAATTTTTACAGAGCTTTTGTTTCATCATATGCGAATTTGACTTGTAAAAGAAAATTGAATTACCACCTTTATTTTTATGTTTGAAAGTAATTCTTATATACAGGTATATGTAGAATTTCTGATATCTTTGAAATTTTCCGCAACCTTTTTTAAATACATGCAACTTTAAATTATAATTAGGAAGATTTATAATATTAATAAAAGTTAAAATTTTGGGAATGGTTATAGATTCAGCCGGTTGTGGAAGTGACTTGCAACAAGATTGGTGGATAATATTTCATAACCACAACCGACCCCCTTTACCAGCCCCTCAAACATATTGCATGATTTTTCTCTGATTTTTCTGATCTGGTAAACTAGACAATACCCCTACAAGATTAAAAAACTATTCTGGATTCATTATTTGCAATATGTGACTGTTTAACTAGTAACTTTTCTGAAAACAAAAATCCTATTATAAAAAAAGAGGAAATAACTACATATCGAAAATAGATTCTCGCTATCTCGAATTCTGAAGCCATATTCTATCTTCACCATGAGTTAACTTCAAACTTCTTCAAAAAAAAGTATAAGAATTTAAATTGTTTAAACTACAGCATTCAACTCATTTATATTATTTATATTATTTATATTATTTACTTCATAATGTTACTCTAAATAAATAAAGTGCTGCTTTAAACTAAAAATATTTTAAAAATATTTTTCAAACGTTATTCAAATAGTCGAAAAATTGAGATTAGACACCCTGTACATGAGATGCGATAGTGTCTAAGCGAGAGGGAAGTATAGTATCGTAGGTAGGGCCCACGACTAGGAATTTAGGGGAGGAAATCGGAGTGCCGGGAATCTCGTTCCGGTTGGGAGATAACTTTTAGGCTAGAGCTAGGAATCTCCAAGTTTTCTTGCCGGATGTTCCTCAAATTCGAGAAAAGCGTACTTGTACATTAGTACAATACACTGGCCTCCAATTCACTCGAGAGGTTTAAGGCGTTAAGGAAGAAAAATAGAGGAAGTTAAAAAAATAAATTAGTAAAAAATAGAAAAAAAGTTAAAGAAAAGAAAAGAAAAAGGGAAAAACAAATATATGTAAAGGACGCGCGGAGGAACATCCTGCCTAACATGGCACCCTCTAGTGCTTCTAGCGGATCGATGCTTAAACCTACCCCTTGCCACCCTTATGTCTTATACCTAGTAAAGCGTTAGAGAAAATGCACTCTCAAGGTCCTTGAGTTATACCTCGGATCTTGAGCATGATCCTTTGCGAACTAAGAAATCTCCCGGAAAACTTCCCCAAATTGCAAAAGACCCTTCAACTTTTTCCGAGCTTGTTAAAATTACACTGAACAAAATTTTTCAGTGAGCTATTTATACTGAAATTTCGGTATAAATAGCCCGTATTAATATAAAATACCGTTTCCGGTATTAATTAAAAAATAAATAATAATAAAAATTTTTTTCAGTGTAAAAAATGCTTTATTCCTTGAGTCACTAGATTCTGAAAGTGTAAAATTGCACGAAGGGAATGGAGTGTCAAAAAATTTTGAAAAAGTATTCCAAAAAAAGTTCTTTGCTTTTAGTTGTTTTTTTCAAATGCCTGTCCCTTGAACCCTTTAGAAAGCTGAAGATTAAAGGGCAATTTTTTACTTTTTTGACTTTTCTGAAACTATTTAAACCTTCGGAACCTTTCTGTTAAATTTTGATTTTTAATTTAACAGTAAAATTTTTTTTTAAGTTCGAGGGTTTAAATAATAAAATTTAACAAATTAGCCGAAATAGACAATTATCGCTTGGAGTTTTGGTCGAAAGAACGAAAAGTAATTATCTTCGAGAAAATTAACCTTGAACCAAACTACCTTGCTTTACCTTTAGACTTTTAGACCTCAACTGCTAAAAATGTTTATAATTTTACAATTTTTTAGAAAATGACTATTTATATTTTTCTGACTGAGTTATCGGTTGTAAAAATTACATGAGATATAAAAATGACTAAATAATAGAAAAAATTATAAATGATATGTCCTAGTTTTGTAACTAATATTTTTTTCAAATACATTAATTGAAAAAGAAACATTTTTAACAGCAGAATAGATTCGAAGATACAGTTAATAAAGATTTGTAAAAAATCTTCGAAACTCATTCAGTCTAATGCCAAGAAGTAATCGTTGAATCACTTGTGAATGAGATTGAAGAGCACAGGCACGATTAATCAATGACAAATTGAAAATTTTATATAGTAATTAGTCTGCGACAAAGTATACGGGAATTAAGTTCTTTTCTAATAAAAAACAATTTCTCTCAAAGTAAAAACAGCTAATAAAACTGAAAAATGATATATAAAATAAAAAAGTAATTTTATTTGTGATAAAAAGATAAAAAGTCTGAATTATTAATTTAATAGTTCATTTAGAAAATTATTCCTTCCCGTATACTTGGTTATAAATAAAATGCGTTTGTACTCGCATTTATTTACGTGATTGAATGTGTTTATATAGTTAAATAAAAATGACTGTGAATACACGAGACAGACCACATTGCATGCAAATTTGTTATACAAGTGAAAATTGATGGCGATTGCTGGTCGATACTTGAATATATGTGACAAAATAATTACTACGTTTAAAATATTATTGACAAATGTTTAAAAGTGTATTTACTTAAAAAAAATTATATTATACTTGATTAATAACTGTTTTATAAAAGAATACTTTGTACTAATCAAAAAGAAATTTTACTAACTTTTATATTTATGATTCTATATTCACTAATGTATCAAGATTGATTAGTAAATTATTGAATCAAAGTTATTTAATCACTCCAAAATAAATGATCATAAATCAAATAAATATCGTTTAAGAGTCTCGATCTTCTTGAATATAATAAATAGATCTCAAGAGGAAGGTCTACTTCACTCCGATTTGTTTTCTTTATGGGGTGATTGGTATATTATTGGTTTGGCTGAGTGGAATGTCGAGTCGAGAGCTGTGATGATGAACTATTAGGGGCTGGAATTGCATGAAAGGGGATATGAATGGAAAAACGATTTGCTCCTGAAAGCCATTTAGATAAAAAAAATTGTAGTAAACGTTTTTAATGTAATTTTACTAATATTTATTCTGACTACGCTACCTGCAGAAGATGCACGTGTACAAGAAGACTCTTCAGGCGATGATTTACCCGATTTCGTCAACCACACCTCATAACTTTGTTACCTGGTCTGCCACTTCTCCTACCTATTGTTACGAGTGCGAAGGATTGCTTTGGGGAATTGCAAGACAGGGAGTAAGATGCATGGAATGTGGTGTCAAGTGCCACGAAAAGTGCAAGGATCTTCTCAATGCTGATTGTCTTCAAAGTGAGTCTAGTTCATTTTATTTCATTAACATCGGAAATTTACTAAACCAGCAAACTAACACGCGCACGATTATTTTTTTTTCCTTCTTACGACTTCAAATCATTCAAAAACTAATCAGGTTTGCAACAACCAAGTGTTAAGCTCAAAATTCCATTCTGCATTTTCCTCAACGAAAATTATAGATAAATATTTTTTCGCTCTGTAGTGCTAATCTTTTTTCAAATATAAGACTGCATACAGAGCGAAAAAATATTTAATTTTGATACTTTTTGCAGAAGGAAATAATTCCAATTTTAATATTTGTTAAGGGAAATAAAGAAATGGAGTTTTTAGATTTCTTTAATGAGGTTCTATCGGTACATAGCTAGTCAAAACAAAATATTTCGTGAATTTGACTCACGAGGTAGTTGATGTGGCAACACCGCCTTGCTTTTGCTTCCTCATGGAGGAAGCTTTGTTTTCGATACATTTTCTAATATTTTTAAAATCGTTTAATTAAACTTTCCTCACGTGATAAATGTCTAATACAACATTCTAATCAATTGTCCGTGTCCGTGTGTGTCCGTGTGTGTGTGTGTGTGTGTGTGTGGATGTCGCCATTTTTTGTCGCCCTATTAACTTAAAGATAGTTGTAGATAAATTGATGAAATTTGTAAATATTGGCACCACGAATATCTCAAAATGTGCCAAAGGATTTTTCAAAATATTGAATTTTAAAATTTTTATGTAGATTTTGAATTTTTGTATAATTGATTTTTCGACTATAACTTCTCAAATAATGAAAATTCAAAGCTTATGTAAAGGAAAGAAAGATTCCTCGCTTCGAGACGAATCGATTGACCTGTATGATTAATGAATTTTATTGAATTTTAAGAAAATTATGATTATTTTTAATTTTGAAAATTTTCATTTCTAAATGCTTCCTCTATGAGGAAGTAAATTTATTTGCAACATTATCATAATGAGGAAGCAAAGTGCTCAAAAAATGAGCACAAAAAAAATATAAATATAGTTAAATGGAACACCCGAGATCGAATTCACAGCTAGTTTTTAGTGTGAATTAGTGTAAAAATTTTTGAATAGTACGCCGTAACCAAAGATATTAATACTAATATCTTTGTATCAGTAGATATTTATTATAATATCTTTGTATTAGTACTAATATCTTTGCCATAACCTACCAACGTATACACGGGTGCGATGTGCGGTGTTGCCAAGCCTACTCAACATCATGATATTTATAACATTTATTTACATTTTCATTGATTTACGAGTACCCTTCTAACAATATTATAAGCTAAAAATGTTTTTTATATTTTTGTCTCACTATTATAAAAGATTTCATCGATATTTAACCGTTAATAAATGTGTGGTGGATAATTGAATGCAATGAAAAGGTAGTTTTCCATAAGAGTACATGTTAAATGACGGAAAATATTTATTAAAATATCTTAGCTCCTAGGTACCCCAGAATCTTAAAAATTTAACTGATTATTTTTTATGCATTTAACTAACTATGTTTCAATTTTCATCCTTTTCTAACCGTTAATTCGTTTTACGGTAGAACCTCCTTAAATCCCTTGAAATCATTTGAAATTCCATAAAATTGTTTATAATTACTCAAAATTTGCCTAAATCACTTAAAATCTCTTGAAAATCTGTAAAATCACTTAAAATCTCTTATAATCGTTCAAAATCTCTTAAAATCACTCAAAAAATCGTCTTGAAATTTCTGGAAATCAGTGTGAAATCTTCTGAAGTCATTGCAATATCCTGAAATATTTTGAAGGCAGAAGTAGGTGTGCAATCATCGGTTGAGTTGTCAAATTCTCGGTTACACCACTTGCAACAAATTCAGAAAAATAAAAAATTCAACCATGTAGGAAATTTGCAAAAAAAAATCACTTTCCGACTCCCCTACATATGAGGAAGCAATATGAGGAAGCAAAATGAGAAAGAAATAACAATAAATCACGGATAACGAGTCTGTTGCTCATAAAATCTGTTGAGTTTACATCCACATATACAATCATAAGCTTATACAAAAGTCGTTATTATCTGCTTTATGATCCCTAGAGAAATAATATGAATTTATTCTCATATATTTCACAAATTGTTTTTCTGTAGAACCTGCGTTGAGTGCTCTTAAATTTTTATAGAATTGTCTACCTTAAGTTTTTGGGAGAGGATTTTTCTAAAAGAATAATAATCTTAAAATGAATGCTAAATTTTAATCAAAGTGTAAATTCCAATCTTGAAAAATGTTCAGTGCTCTTAAATGAAATACTCAGTGCATTTTTACGAGGTATTTGAAGCTAAGGTAAATTCCCCTGTTAGATGAGCTACCATTGTGAGCACAACGAGACGCGACGAAGCGGATATAACGTAATCTTCTTGATGGTAGGATGAAGTTACGAATTTTAGCATAATCGAGAGTTGAGGGTCAACTTTTTTTACAGCAAGAATGACGGTTTTCCTAGTTTAATTAAATCTAGATAATTCAACATTGCGTCAGCGAATTGATTAGGTATTTAAATCCAAATATTTCAATGAAATAATTTATTTTAAAAGCTAGAAATTATTTATTATTATTTTTTTTTAATTCTTTAGAGGAAAATGAATAGGATTTCATTATAACTGATAAAATCGTCCTCTTGGCATCAATTACCAATGATAATAATTTCCGGTAGCCTCTAAAAAGGAAACCTACACGGAAAAAAAAAGTTCTTTAAATTTTACAGAACTAGTTCTATAGTCGGGGATAGGAGCGAATCTTGAACGAATTTAATAGATTTCATATAACTTTCAGTATTTAATGTAGAACAGTTCTGGGATAACTCTACAAAAGTTCTGTAAAATTTACATTGAAGTCCGATTCAAAAAAGTTCAATAAAATATATAGAGAAATTCATGAAAAAATGTTGAAAAGTTTCGTAGAAATTACATTTGAGATATTAAGAGTTTGTAATGAGACCATTATAAAGTCTAAATACCTCAATTCAGTAAAATGTATAGAAAAGTTCTTGAAAAAATGTTGAAAAGTCTCATAGAAATTCAATTTGAGTTATTGAGTATTTGTGAACTACTTGAATGTAAGATTTCTAGAACTGAGTTCTAGAAAATGAGCTGCGCATTCGTTACTTGCGCAAGTAGCGAAATTCTCCGCGTCCCCTCCCCCCACCGGTTGTCTTTATGCATCTTTATGTTACTTAACGGTTTTCACATGCACAGCTGTAGCTTATATCTTAGATTTTTTTTTTTTTGTATATGGCATGTTAGGTTAGCTGCGATGCTTTAGGCGTGCGTTAGGAATGTAATGCGAAAGTTTTAGGGTTCGAATCCGCGGCGAATAATAAAATTTTCATAGCGTGCGTTTATAAATAGTTTATAAGTAGTGATTGTTTGTGTAGTGGTAAATAATTGTGTACTTAAACATATAAAAGGTATTAGAGTATAATAATAATAATAATAATAATAATGATAATAATACGAAACATTATTTTTTTCGTCGCAAAATCGGTTATCGTTTTCTAGAACTGTTCTCTAAAGTTTCAAGACTTCTTCGATATAGACTGTATATTAGCTGGAGTTTTAGATTTTCTAGAACTGTTCTACGTTTTCCATAGAATAGTTCAACATAATGTAAAACCAAGAAGATTTTAACTTTTAAAAAACTACCCGCTGTATCCTCTACTATAGAACTAGTTCTGTAAAATTTAAAGAACTTTTTTTTTCCGTGTATATAGAAGGAATTTTCTGTATTTGTAGAAGTTCAATAAAAGTATAAGCGATGGTTACCATCTTCAGCGACTTTAATTAAACCTTCACTTTAGATAAATTGCTGTGTAATTACTTCAATTATCGATAATTGTTTTGAATCATTTATAATTATTGTTCATCACACATTTTATACAATTTTATAATCGCAATTACTCTGAAGTAGTCGTAATTATTTTTAAGTATTTTTGCATTTTAAAGTTATAAAATAGTTTTCAAACCCCAGAGAGAAATCGAAGAAAATGCCTGCTTTGTAATCAAAAATAATTTTTCTCTTGCATTTCACTTAGAGAGTGCTGAATTTATTTTCAGAGTAATAATAAATTTATGGTAGTATTGGAAATCCATAATCACTGATACCAGGAGTTATACTCATTGTCGATTCTACAGTTTTTAATAAAATCATCAATTTAAAAAATAAAAATAAAAATTTTATATCTAATTTCAAAAAATAAAATTTGGAGAGGAAGTAGGATTATTTAGAAAATAAAATCTGGAGAGAATGTAGAAAGTTAAAGGGTACTGGAGTGAAGAAAGTAATTAAATGAAAGAGGAGGGTTAAAGTCGGAGATCTAATTGCCACACTAGTAGCAATTAATAACTAATTAGCAAGATTCTACTCGAACATAAAACGTCGACGTGAAACTGTCATCTCTTTTCTTTTTTATTACTCTTTTTTATCCATCGTTTTTCCTTTTTAACAATTTTTAAATAATTTTCGTACTTTATTAGATAAAAAAAAATTACTAAATTTGGCACTTTAAAGCGATTGGTGGGCTTAGATGGATGTGTAAATTCTGGCACAGTTGAATCACAATTTTATGCAACAACCAAAGATTCTAGCAGGTGGCCGAGCTCACCGGAAAATTAGGACATTGAATATTCTCGTATAAGAAAAAAAAAAACAAAAAAGATGAAAGAAGTCGCAGGAAAAGCATTGCATTAGTGAGAACTGACAACGGAAGGAAAAAGAAGAGAAAGTAGAAAAAGAAGGGTAAACCAGATCAAGATAGAGAGGGAAAATTCGTAACAATTTAACTTATTCTTATTGTTAGTATAAAAGTCTTCAATCTTTTGAGTGATTGAAAACTTCTACACTTTAACGCTTTCAAATATAAGAAGAACGGCCTTAACTCTTCTCGAATAAAATCGGATCTGTTTTATTTTATAATTTAATTGAGTTTCTCTAATTAAAGTGACAACTGTAAAAAATTGGAATCTTATATTTTCATGCTTTAAAACTATTATTTGAAGTAAGATATTTCAAGTTTTTTGAAAAGTAAACAATTTGAATTTGAATGTCTTCAAATTAAATAATAATTAAAAAATAAGATAAATATTTTAAAAATAAGCCACAAATCAAAAATGGTCGACGAAAAAGGAAGCTAAAAGTATTCAGTAAAAAGAGACGCTCAAAAAGTCGACGAACAATTCTGTGCAAACACAACAAGGCTTGTGCTGAAATAGAAAGGGAATAAGCCAAGTGCGAACACTTGTTCTTTCTCTTTAACAAAAAAATAACTACGAATTCCCTTCTGTGAGAAAACTTTCTTTTGCGTTAAAAAAGAAAAAGAAGAAAGCTAATAAAAAGTAAACATCCAATATTTTCACCCAACACAACAGTGCGAAAAATTAAATTTCTTTCTAATTGGAGAATCATAAATTACACATAACGATTAGTAGAATAAGTAGTGCAGGTCATTTTATGGTCAAACAGTGGGAAAACAGAAGTAAAGTTTAGTCAGCCAAATTTTGAAACGGCCATATTTTTTATACGTGTTATAGATATATATTCTTTCTTAAAAAAGTCGTGAATACTGAAATGTTTCGAAAATCTTTTGAATGACTTGAAGTTGTAAGAAAGAAAATGAAATAATCGCGCGTGTTAGTTTCCTAGTATAATAAATAAATGATTATAATTATAAACAATTAAACATAGTTAATAAAACGATTAATACATTTTTTTACGCAAGGGTGATTAGAGAAAGCTTAAGCTAGTTTTTCATTGCATGTGAGAAATTTACAGTTGATATAGACTGAAAATGAAGGGGAATTATTGTAAAATGTGTTAAATGCTAATTAGTAAGTTCATCGCGAAGTACAAAGCTCAAGGGCTTTAGATGTTATTTTCTGTATAATTATACTATCGTTTCATGTTTCAGGAGCGGCCGAGAAGAGTTCGAAGCACGGAGCGGAGGATAAAGCGAACAGTATAATCACCGCCATGAAAGAGAGGATGAAACAGAGGGAGCGAGAAAAACCGGAAATCTTCGAGCTTATCCGGTAAGTCTGTTTTTCATGCTGCCGTCATTTTCGCTTTTATTCTGGCGGATCACAATAATCAATAATCTACAAATATCTCGTTGCTAACAATTCTCGTACCACGAATTCGAGTATCCAAAATTTGTGGACAATTTTATCGTGAGATTTAAATAATATTCATTCTACCAAATTCCAATATATTCTAATTTATTTAGAAAATTGCTGAGCTTGTTAAATAATTTTCGTGCAATAGAATATTAAAAATATAAAATCCGAGTATTTAAAGATAAAAAAATAAACCAAATGATACATATCGCAGCCATAGAGACTCTACTAACTATATTTGTAATCACCCGATCAAAATCGTATTTAATTAGTATTGCGCCATCCTTCATACAATTCGAATTCAATATTATTTGCTCGTTTGTCAAATTTGTCTCGTTTGGTTGGAATGATTATAGAGTGACACATCATTATCCAATATCCATGCACCAAGGAATTCAGAAATTAATTACCTCAAGTGCGTTTAAATTTTATAACCAGGTCAAACCATTGTTTTTAATTAGCAGCTCAATTAAAATTGCAATTGAAATTTCAGAGCAGATTCGTTATAATTTACAAAAAAGCATTGTTCTTACAAATAGGTCCAGATTTGCAGTAATAAGTTAAACAGCCTCAACTATTTTCGTCCATTTAATTACCAAATTAATTTTTGCGTAACTCAGCATTAGAGATTACTCGATAATTCTCTATCAAAGACATTTGCGTGATAAATTATTGAAAATTCATCAAACTTTTTGCAAATAGCTGTCTAACTTTAAATAAAGCTATATTTCAACAATTTTGAACAGAGTAGTTTATATTCTACTGAGCGTATAACAAATTACGTAGTTAAGTTAATTACTTAATGTAGCATTCGACCGTTATTTGTGAAATTATTTCGGCAATTATAAATGATGACTACGTACCAATTGTGGCCGTTACTTATTATTGTCGAAATGAACAGTTCTGGTGTGAATATTAAAAAATCGAAATCGTTTATTGAATGATAAAATAATTATTTGACCTCTTCACAAAAACTGTTAATTTCAACGAAAAATAACAGATTTTGGCCACTATCACTCGAGACCACTTTAATAATGACAATTTCCATCCATTAAATGATCCTCTATAAAAAAAAGGAGTGTAAAAGTGTAAATGTGTAAATAACTGACCTCGCAGTATATAGCTACGATATAATGAATCGGAATATCGATTAACTCCATTCGTATCGTTTATGACCTGCTATGGTATAAAAATTAGCATCAAATACTCGAGGTATCTAAAAAAGAGAGCGCGATGAATTTTTAAATTTAATTATGGTTTGAAAGAATATTATACTAGAGAAAATGAGTTTATTGGAATTTCGGACAGAAATATTATTACAAAAATAGTAATAATATGTATTATTCAAATTACAATGATTAAAATTCCTGCAAGTTTCCATTAAATCATTACTGAAATCTGGTGAAAGAAATATTCATCACAAGAGGTCTGAAATGGAATTTAAAATGTAATAGTCTAAAAATGTATATTTTTCGACAATCGTTATTTTTGGATCCTCGAAATTCAGAACGTATTTCTTCTTCTCCAAACATCGACAATTTTTTCGGAGTCACGGGACCGAGGCAGGGGTCGAGGGTATAAGCGAAATTTGGTAACGTGCCATCAACTAATCGACGACGTCGTTAACAGGTTGATCGACCGACTGCCGTTAATTACGAAAGGTTACGTACCTACCATGTCAACAGTATTCGTCAAACTAACTGAAACATGTGGATGAGTGAAAATTCGAATGATAACTCGGTAACCGTGCAAAATAGTATGACCAAATGTAGTAAAACCAATGTTTTCTAGCTTGTGAAATTGGAAAGTCGATTTCCAACCATTTTTGTTCCTTTTTCAGACATGCCGACCTTTTCAGAAATTGCGATTTTAAAGAAGATATTTTAAAGAGGATATTTTAATGAAGATATTTTAATGAAGTCAGATTTAATTTAAATTGAAAAGATTAAGCTTCTAATGAAAATTTTAAATCCTCTTCATATTTGCATCCTCGATTTAAAATCCTCTACAAATTAAATCTGAAAGCTGAAAAGCTCGACAGAATTTCAACCTCGGGAAGGTACTGAGTGCAAAAAATATATTCGCGAAAGCCTCGACCCGCGCACCGGAAACGTGACGAAAAAGAGAAATAGATGTGAAAAAAAATAATCCGGAGGTAAAATTTTCGAATAAATCGAAACCGAGATTTCAGTATCTTCATGTGAATCTCGTGGGAGTTTAGGTCGGTCTTTGGGGTCGACGAGAAGTCCCACATTGGCCACATGACTTCAGTGAAGCAATCAGTACTGGATGGCACCAGCAAATGGTCTGCGAAGATCGCCATTACAGGTTTGTCAGCTCGCTGTGCTCTCCAGTCGTGAACACATTGTCAAATGACGTATATATTCGTAATTCGTTAATGTCTCTGTCGTATGTTTGAAGCTTCCCTCATCGGCGAATCGAATAATTATCGCTCGGCGGCTGCTGCTGATACATATATTATACTATACACACGCCACACCCTTTTAACATTATGATACTTTGTCTTATGTGCCATTTGTCAGCATTACTTCTAGAAATGGATATTTGAACAATTTTATCAATTTATAAATGGTACCCTGCTGCCTGTAGATTAGAGTGGTCGAAAAGAACATTGTGTTAATTAAGGGTGTTGGAGCCAATAAGTTCTAATCTAAAAATTCGATTTCTTCATTTTACTTAACAAATATTAAAATTGCAATTTTTTCCATCTGTATAATTAATCAATGTTTAACTAGAATTAAGCCCACAGAGCGAAAAAATATCTAATTCCAATTTTTTTTAAGTAAAATGAAAATATTGAATTTTGAAATTAAATTTTGAATTCTTCATTTTATGCACAAAGTGTATCGAAAAAATATTTATCTATAATTTTCGTTGAGTAAATTGGAGAATGAAATTTTGAACTTAATACTTGGGTCTAACGCCCTTAAAGACCACCCTAATCTACATTTCCCCTGATCTTTTTCCAAGTTGAGATAATCCTAGCTGTTTTGTGTGTCGATGTTTCTTAATGTTACCTCGAGTGTTAGATTTGTGTGTGGTCAATATATATTTTGCATTTTGGGCTTTAATCATGAGTTGGTTTGGAGTCGTTATCGCTTTATTTATCTCTTTTTTATAATTAACTCTATTCTTTCTTATATATAGACTCAAAATTTTGTTTTAACTAAATAAGATGATAGAACTTGAATTAAAATGGATGACAGACTTGCTGAATTATTTCCAGAAGTTTAAAGATCGTTAGGGATGATTCAAATCTTCAAAAACTTCAAATCGATTTTTGAAAAATTTATAATAAGCCTCTATATGAGTAATGATCGTTTATTCATCTTCTGTCGATAACTAGAATTTTCTCTCTGGTAAATTAAGATTTTTCATAAAGCATGTCCAACAATTGAGTTTCACCTCTTGAAAGGCACTTTCAGAAAATAATCTTCGTAATTAATTCTTGGAATGAATTGTAATCACTGGTAAAAATTCTATAAACAGAAAGCAATTCAGAAAGGTTTAAAGCGAGTTTTAAAATTAATTTTACAATGTTTAAGAAATGATCTTCTTATACGTAGAATAACTCTGGAATAAATTCTAGAAAATTTAACTTTTTATAAACTTTTATAGAACTTAGTTTATAATTTATCTTAAATTGTAATGTTGCTTCTGACGTACGTAATTATTGATAGTTAGCTTAGCCTACATGAGACAGAGGCTTAGAGAATCCAATCGAAAGTCTATTTAGGTCATCTGGAAACTTGTTGTGGAATATGTGTTATGTGGTCCATTGTCAAAGGTAAACAGCTATGCCAGGATGTAAGGCAGATTGGCCAATTCTCCGAAAGCAATCTACCAACCACCTGTAATCTATGGTGGTTCCATCATCACCTTGCTTCATCTTCCACCTAAATTTTCTGAAAATAGGACAAGAAATTCCATCGGGACGAATCGATTCCCCATTATCATAGACCTATATATAT